>JACAXG010000236.1:0-98064 GCA_018881555.1 Amblyornis subalaris
GTAATTTCAAAGGTACAGTAATTTGAAGGAGGGAGGGGGTCATTCCTGTGCTCAAGGGAGGTTTCCCACCTTCCTTGACAGACACCTGTCCTTCAAACCAGGACAGAGTAGTGTCGGGGTGATGGAGCCAGTGCCAGGAGCCCAAGAAACAGCAATGATGGGGGCATGTAGTACCCAGCAGCTCAGTGAGGTTTCTGGGGAAGGAAGGACCACAGCCTTCCATCCCTCTGGGTTCCTGCCCAGTCACCTCGCTGCAGGCAGAACTGCATCTCCCACTGTTCCTGGGGCAGCGTAGCCCCACAACGCTGGTGGTGTCTCATTGTCCTTCCCCTGGAGTGATGTGATCAGCCCTGCAAGGTGCAGTGAAATAGCCCCAAATCTGGTACACTTGTAGTGCCAGTTGAGCATAGAATCACAGACTGGTATGGGTTGGAAGGTACTTCCAAAGGTCATCTGGTCCACATCCCTGCCATGGGCAGGAACACCTTCCACTATCCCAGGTTGCTCCAAGCCCTGGGCCTTGGACACTTGGACACTTCCAGGGATGGGGCAACCAAGGTCTTCTGGGCAACTCGTGCCAGGGCCTCACCACCCTTATAGGGAAGAATTTCTTTCCAATATGCAACTTAAATCTACCTTCCTGCAGTTTCAAGCATGGCTGCCCATGGCTTTTGACAGAGCTTGCTGTTAGGATAATTCCCTGCAAAGCCATTTACTGTCTCCTTCCAAGGTTCAATCCTTGCTGTTTGCTTGCCAGCTGCATAGGAGCAGTTTTTCACACAACAGGTCAAAAATCCTGCATGCCAGGTAGGGAAATGGAGGTGACGGGTCTGCTAGGGGTCCCTGCTGCCAGCAGTACTGCATCCCGTGGAATGAGCTCTGCATCATGCCCCAGGCAAGCACAGCACCACATGCAGGGATGCTCCTTCTTTGCTGCTTGCAGACACTGGACCTGGGATCATTTCTCCTATCTTAAAGTTGAGGCAGTTCCATGAGGACCCACAGTCCTTCTCCCAAGGCTGTGGAGGCACATGGCTCCCTGGAGCTTCTACACTGGAACGCTTCAACCTTGGGTAGTTTTTTCTTAACACCGATGAGAACTGCAGATGAACAGCCCAGTTAAGCCTCTCATCCCATTTGGAGCAGGGAGCTGAAGCTGGATGTTGAAGAGGAGTGAACTGCCTGGAAAACCTCAGGGAGTTGTATAACTGGGGTGTAAGACAGTAGCGACCCGAGACGAACTATCCAGGGAAGAATAAACCTTCTTCTGTACACAGGATGGTCTCAAAAGTCATTGAGTGAAAATAAAGGACAGATTTGGAATATGTGATAGGAGAAGGTGCAGAGAGATGCTGACACTGCTAGATGGCATGATGGGGAGGGAAAGAGTTTTCTGGGAAGAACAGAAACGTGCCAGGCAGAGCCAAGCGGAGGGTGGTGCAGAAGCCTGTCTTCGAGGAGTGAGCAGAGACGTGAATCCAGAGGGAGACTGTAAAGTGACCTTGGAGGGGGCGGGTTGGGGTATTTCAGGCGGGTAGGAATAGCCCCGGCAGCGGCGGCCCTGCGGGACCCAGCAGAGCCAACTGCCCCGGAGTGCCCGAGGCCAGCGGGGACCCCGCGCCGCGCGAGTACCGAGAGCTCGCAGGGCCGGCGGGGACCTCCCGCTCCGCTGCCAGCGGCGGGGGCGTGTCCCGCGCCCCGCCCCGCCCCGGGACCGGCAGCGCTCCGCCCGCCGCGCCCGCACCGCCGCTGCTGCCCAGGTAAGCGCGGGGGGCGGCGGGGACCCGGCCGGGGGAGGATGGGAAGGGACGGGGGCTCCCGGTGCAGGGCCGCTGCCCGGGACCGCACCGCACCTCCGGCCGTGGGGAAGGGTCGGTGGGGGCCGCCGCCGCCGCCAGGCGCGGGGCGCCGGGGTGTGGGAGTACCGCGGCCAGCGGCGAGCCCGGGGGCTCCGCTGTAGCCGGAGCTGCCGCCGGAGCCGGGGTCGGAGCCGGAGGCAGGCGGTGCGGGAGCGCCGCGTGTCTCCGCGTCTCTCCTGAGATGCAGCAACTGCCCGGGAAATCAAAGCGGCGAAAAAGTGGGTCGCGGGGAAAACTCGCGTTTGTCCTGAACGGGGTTTAGGTCCCTGTGTCATGTGCCCCCGCCAGTGTGTTCTCGAAGTTTGTTTGTTTCGGGGGACTGTGATCTCACCCGGTCAGGGGAGAATGTCTTTAAGCAGAAGAAAGGTAGATAAGATTAAATACCAGGAGGAAATGCTCCCCTGTGAGGGTGGTGAGGCAGTGGCAGAGGTTGCCCAGAGAAGCTGTGGCTACCCCATCCCTGCAAGTGTCCAAGGCCAGGTTGGACGAGGCTTGGAGCAACCTGGGATAGTAGGAGGTGTCCCTACCCATGGCAGGGGGTGGAACGAGATGATCTTTAAGGTCCCCTCCAACCCCAACCATTCCATGATCCTTGTGTGTCCCTTCCAACTCATGACATTTATGGTTCTATGAACTGCATGGTCTCCTTTGAGAGGGAACATCCACATCTGAGTGTGATGGATGGAACCTGGACTGTGGTGGTGTGCTGTAGCTGTTAGTGTTGGAAAACATTGCCAGGATAAACTCCTTCTGCCCTGCTCCAGCTCCTGTGGGGAACGCAGATTGCTTTTGTGCAATGGGGACTTGGCAGTGACAGCACGGCGGGGACTTGGCTGCTGGTGGTGGAGCAAATGAGAATTAAAACTCTGGTGTTGTGATTTGATTTTTGCATCGAGCACTACAGCTGGGGAGAATTTCCATAATTTATGCTTTTTATTGGCAAATCTTTGCGATCTGAACCAAATCTCATGATCAATGACTTCCAGTCCAGCTCACAGAGGTGTGTGGAGGGGTGGCAGTGACAGTGCTGCGAAATGAGCCTTTAACCTGGAGCCGGTAAATTGCTGAAGCAGCAGCCAGGAAAACAATTCTGTCTGATTGTGCTCTGACACGGCATTCCCGCTGCACTTCTCCGGGAGCCAGCGGGGTACATTAAACGGCAGCTTTGTAGCTCTCTGTGCTGCCGCTGACACAGACTCCTGGTGACAAGGTGAAGTGCACCAGGGCATGTCACTCCTTGCCCTCATCCCTCCCTGCCCGGGCTGAGACAGGGCCATGCAGCCTATTGCTGGGGGCGTGAGCTGCTTGCGGCGTTTTGTGGCATGAGTTTTGCTTCTGTTTCTTGGGACCACCTGAAAGGAATTCACCTGGCAAAGCCAAACCCGCTGCTTTCTCCAGGTGGGTGTAAAGCAAATCCCCCAGGAAGCGGCTGGAGAGGTAAGGATTTGGCAGGGAGGACTATGCTGAGGGGGCTGGGGGCTCCTTGGCAGGCAAGGTGGGGGACAGAACAGGAGGGGAAGGAGGAGTCTGGCGCAGCTCTGAGAGTGTCAGAGTCACCCTCTCTGCGGGCGTCAGAGTCACTGTGTGTCAGCAGCTGGGGACACTGAAGTGGGGGCCAGGCAGCAGAATTGGGATGGGTAGGGAAATGGCAGGAAAGTGGGAACGGGGCAGAGGGAAGGGGGAGCTGGCTGGAGAGCTGTTGAGGGGGAAGAAACGGAGTGAAGAGCTGGAGAGGTAAAGAGGAGGTTGGGGTGCCAGGGAGACAAGAAAATGGGGTTCCTGTGTGCCAGCCCCCTTGATTTTGGCTCATCTGCTGCATGGGCAGAGGGTGGGCAGCAGTGCATGGCATGTCTGCACAAGCAGTGTGACCGTGTCCTGGGTGCAACATCCTCAAGGCAGAGGGACAAGAGGCAGTGACATGAACGCAGGGGTGGTCCCCCAGCTGGGCACCCCATTCTAGAAGGCTGCTCTGCTGGTCTGGTCTGGGAGCCACAGCTGGGGGGTTGTGGGACTCTCTCTTCATCCTTTGTAGTGTGATTCCTGACAAAAATGTTAACTTCAGGATGCCTGTTTTCATCCTCATATTATTTTAAAAATACAAGTTCTCCCTGCCCTAAAAACATAATCTCCTGTCACACACTCTTCTGTGTGACTTGACTCTCTTCCTACTCTCTCCTTTTCTCTTGATGGGTGAGTCCTGTGCCCCTCCCAGGGTCAGAGCAGGGCTGCAGCGCGTTGCGTTGATAACGCAGAGTGCACAGCATGGTCCGTGGGGTGGGGGTAGAGCCTTGGGCCCGCCGGTGCTCCAACCATGCCTAGGCTATGTTCAGAGTCCTGTGTCCAGTGGAGAGAGCTGCTTTTTTTGGCAGAAGAGCCTAGCTTGTCCTGGAGACAGGGCTCTTTGATTTTGCTGAGCCAGACCTTGCTGGGAACTGGAGATCCTAAACAGGGGGGTTCCTCCTCGAGATTGTGGGCTGTGGCACCCAGGGTGGTGCTGCAGGCAGAGGATGGACCCCAGGGTGGGCAGAGAGGGGGGCTGCAGGCAACTCAGGCAACAGCAGGACTTTGTGCTAGTGACTGCAGTGGTTTTTGGGGGAGCTGATCTCTCCAGGGAGGTGGGGATGGCAGGAAGGTGCCTGCAGGCTGCGGGACACTGATGGCGTGGCTGTGCTCGGACGGCAGCTGGAGCCCAAACACTGTTTCACCACCACTCTGCACCATGGGGAGTGCGGTGTGTCCACTGTGGGGTCTGTGCTGGCTCCTGCTCTGACAGGCTCTGCAGAGATGGACTGGGACTGCTCCACACCCGTGGCCCATGGAGACTAGCTGATTTTGGGGAGGGAAGGAGGCGACCTATGGGAGAGTGCTGGTGAACCTCTGAGCTGAAGCCTGGTCCCTGGCAGGATCACTAGGGCCAGGAGAGTGCTGGAACAGAGGCAGGCATGCTGCCTGGTGGACTGCAGGACTTTTGGGATCCACCTTATATATTTTTATTAATGCCCTCTGCTTACAAAACAGCTGAAAGTGGCTGAGGAGTTGGAGGTGAAAAGCATCACTGGTGGCTAGAGTTGCACCACTGAGGAGAGATGGAGGAGAAGTGGGGCATGAGACTGTGCACGGTGGCACTAAGAGTGAGACAAGAGTTGACCCCCAGGAGATGATGGAGAAAGATCTTCTGGGTGTACTCATCAAGCACAGGGGGATGTGCGGTCACCACTCTAAAGATCACATCAGATCTTTCTAATCCTGCTGCACAGGTGTGGGGGAACCTGGTAAGGGCAGTGGCCCACTGCTTTCTTCTGGCAATCACTGTGGGAGTCAAATTAGAGCAAATCCCCAGAAAAGTGAGAGAAACAGGCAGCCCTTGTAAGAGCACACCAGGAGTGTGAGTCTGGTGCGTGAGGGCTGGTGATGTGCTGGGGGTGTGTGGTGGGTCAGGGTGGTATGTGCCTGGCTGGGATGGAGCCACACAGGGTGATGGTGGGGCTGAGACATGGTGTCCACTGCTGGGTGCCATTGTGTGGGGTGAGGACATAGGTGGGAAATGAGAGCTGTGGGTCCCAGTGATATGCAGGATCAGGTGGACCAGAGTGCTTGTGCCCAGGGACCAGAGGGCTGCCACATGGGACAGGCTGTGCTTTGCAGGCTGTGCTGGAGAGGCTGTGGTGGGGTCAGTGCTGCACTTTGCTTGTAGGGTGTGACCAAAACAGGTCTGCTGCTGGGTCTGCTCCGTGGCTCCTGCTGGCCTTGTGTTAAAGACARTATTTTGCATGTATGGAGAATTGGCAGCTGTAGTGGATAGAGTATGGTTTGGGATCAGGGCTTGTTTTTTCCCACAGCAGGGACCGGAGTCAGAGCCAGCTCTTCCCTGCAAGCATGGGCAGTGACACCAGATACTCTGAGGGTCCAGCTGCCCCCTCCTCTTGTGTTTCTGCTTAGGGGGTGTGGGAACTCTCAGAGCTGGATCTCGATGGCTGGAACAGACACATGGTACCCTTCACTCTGCAGAGCAGACAAGCAACATGTCCACAGGAGATGTGGAGCTCAGTCCTTAAACAGAACAGAAAAGAAATTACTTGACGTGAACCCTTCAGAGACAACCACGAAGGATGTCTCAAGAAGAAAGTGCTGAGCTCTTCAAGTGGCTGTAACATCGCTCTGAGTCCAAAAATTATCTACAGGAACTGATAAAGCTTCTGAAGGACAAAGTTCTCAGGGCAGAAACAGGCAAATGTTTGCAGACAACAGAACCCAGATGCAATAAAAAGAAAATTTTATTGTATGCAGGGGCAGTTAAAAACCAGCAGCTCCTGTTGAGCACAGAGCTGTTGGACATCGCCTTAGAAGACCTATGCTACAAGTGACTGAAAGCTAGAAAAACAAAGCTGTCATGGGGAAGAGAGGCAGAGAGATCACAGACACAGCTGAACTCCTAGCCCTGCCACAGCAGGGAATCCCTGGCCAGAAATAGCCCCAAGGAGCCCCGGCAAGGGCAGTGCTCAGAGCTGTAGAGGAAGGCAACAGCCCCCTGGCACTTACACCAGTCTCCAAGGGAGACCCCTCCTGACCCCAAACTGGCAATGAGCTGTTCCCTGAGCATGTGAGCAAGCCCTGCACCTGACCCCTGGGGTTGCCATGGCTCCAGAGGACAGCACAACTGCCCAACCCCTTCCCTTCTTCTACTAGGGGCACCTCAGGGGGTCTCAGCATGGCAAAATACTCCAAATGTGGAGTATTCTGGGAGCAAAGATTCATTTCCAGTCCCACCAGGAAACCATCAATTCTCCAAAGTGTTGAGGAAGTGAAATCTTTAAATATCTGCTTTTCTCATTTTCAACGGGTGCTGCATTTGGCAAATGTGGTATGGATGGGGAGCTCTGGGGTGGTCTCCAGATGCCAGGGATGGATTTTCTTGTTCTTTGTAGGCCACTGAATCTTTCCCACTAATACCCATCTGAAAAGGTCTGGTACCCTTGAGAACGCCCAGGTGTTAGTGGGTGATGTCACAAATAGTGTTGGGTCCATTCTCCAAAGCTTAAGGCAGCATTGAGGTTTGATCCAGGCTGGTAT
The DNA here is from genome assembly GCA_018881555.1 of Amblyornis subalaris. Classification (NCBI taxonomy): domain Eukaryota; kingdom Metazoa; phylum Chordata; class Aves; order Passeriformes; family Ptilonorhynchidae; genus Amblyornis; species Amblyornis subalaris. The sequence goes on from JACAXG010000236.1 coordinate 6,930, forward strand.
GTCACCCTGCTCACAGCTGGAATAGTGTTAGATGACCACCAGAGACCTCTTCCAGCCTAAATTCTTTTCATGGTCATGGGTAGAAGGTGCAGAGCAAGAGGTGCCACCCTGATGGGAGAGTGAATGCCAGCATAGTCATGACACAACTGCCTTGGGGCTACCATGTCACCCTCCCTGCGTTAAAAGCTGCCGAGAGGTGTCACATCTCTTTGCTTAGCCCTTTGATCTCACTCTCTTTGGGAAACAGCCACCACAGGGCCCACATTGCCTCCCACTCCATTGTGGTTTTCATTAGTTCTCCAATACTGAGAAATTCTCCCTTGACCTTGGGGGAGCTGTCCTCATCCTGACAGAATGCCTTTGGGAGGTATCTTTTGCTGACCTCTGCTTTGAGATCCTGGTGTGTGTCCGAGAAGAGACCTTCCTCACCCTCAATTGTGTGGACCTCAGCTTTCCACTGACATGCAGCCCTTCTCCTCCAGACTGGTGATGTCAATGAAGAGACAGAAGACATCTTGGGAACAGAGCAGGTCCCAGATGTCCAGCTTGTTCACTCTGAATTCCAGTGGTTCTTCAGAAACCTCCTCAGAGATCTTCTAGGTGCTCTGCCAGGTTGCCCCCCAGCTTTCCTCCAGATCCTGCTGCAGAGCACAGAAAAGGAAGCAGGGACCTCACCTGTGTGGAAAAGTCCTTGGAGTCTGGTTTGCTGGACCCATGGAAAAGATCATTCAGGCATTTCCAGCTGTAGGAGGGAGCTAGTCCAAGCAGCAGAGCCTGGAAATCAAGATAGGAGAAAGGCTGGCTGAGCACATGATCCTGAGCTCCCTGGGAGAATGGAGGTTGGATGCTGGTGGTGGCAGGATGGGAACATCCATTGTTGTCTGGTTTCCTTGGACTGATGATCATGTTCCTGAGCCTTGGGAACCTGAACTGTGTCCCCAGCAGGCCCACGGCTAGCTTGGGTCTGGCCCAAGAGGAAGACAGGGCAGTGGAGGAGATGCAGCTGTGGGAGGACCAGGGCTGTGCAAAGTCTGGAGGATCTGGGATTGTAATACCTAGAGATCGAGATGTTTCTTATTCTGGTAGCCACAACCAGGATCCTCAGGAGCTGACAGCTGCTCCAGTGTCTTTGTCTCCTCCATGCTCCAGCCCCAGGGCAGGGTCCCTTCTCTGGGAGCATGTGGTAGGTTGGCACCGAGACCCTGCCTTCTCTGGCCTCACCCACTAGCCCCTGGCGCCAGGAGATCACATCAGTTATCTTCTTGATGATACTGGGAGCTCCCATATCACTAGGGAGAGGAGATTAGGGTCCAGGGCTTGAGAGKGGGGGTTCAATGGGATGGGGAGGAGATGGAGCTGCCTTGAGAGGTGGCAGGACCCCCCTCTATCTGTCTGGGGGACCAGGTGTGGGGACTTGTGCTGAGCAAGTGGGAAGGGGATGAGAAGCATCTCTCTCCCTCTTCTTCCTYTGGTGGCATCCGGGGCTGGTGTGGTCACGGCAGTGGGGGTCTGGGTGGTGTCCCCAGAAAGGTGAGGGTGCAGCCAGAAGCTCAGTGAGGGGGTCTGGAGGAGCCTGGAGAGGCCTCAGGGGCAGCTGGTGTCCRTATGCACCAGGGCCCCCTTGCACAGCAGGTGAGTCATGGCTGAAGGGACTCCATCAACAGTGGCACAAGTGTGTCCRTGCTCAGTGGTGTACAGCTGGAGCTAGTTTGGATTGCAAACTGACGTCTCTGGGAGATGTCCATGTCACTGGGCATGGCTTGGTRCTTAGATCTCTGCCAGATTTCTAGGCAGGCAATGCAAGATTATTCACAGCAGCAGGACAGATGCTGACAGATGCTGCAGCTGGATGGGAGGGACCTGGGCGCCAGGTGAGGAAATGATACCRGGGTAATAAACACAAGCTGATGCTCGGGGAAAAACATTATTTATACCTCATTGTACTAATATACTGATATAGTTATATAGTTGCCACATTAGCTCTCGGAAAGGATTTTGGAGTCACAGCAGAGCACTTGATTAAAACAGGAGCCTGGGGCACTGCAGAGAGCAGAGGCACAGTGCTAATAATAGCTCTGCCAGCACTGCGCTGCTCAGAAGTGGTGCAGGCTCTGGATCCTGCTCTGAGCCCAGCAGGAAGCGTGTGCTGGAGTGTTCCTGCCTTCCTGCCCTGTTCCTGCCTGCTCGTGGCAGGTGGGTGCTGTTGGCCATGTCAGGGCAGTGGACACTGACTGAGCCAGGTGGACTGTCTGGTCTGATATCCCTGACCTGCACTGAAACTTGATGTTGCCATATTTTACATATTTTGCTGCTGTGCAGGGGAAATGCTCAGGGTCAATAGCACTGGATTGTTTCCCACGTTTCTCCTGTTGGATCATTTTCCCTGTTTCTCCTGTTTGGGAGCAGGCTGGTGTGCCTGGTTGTGTGCTTGGGTAATGCTCTCTGTGGATGATGGAGTTCTGCAGACAGCCTATGTAGGGCTGGTTCCCCATTCACTCTGCAGTTTTTAGGGATGGGACGGTATGTTCCTCAGCACCACGACAGTTGCCTCATATTTTGGTAGCCACTCCTTTTGCCCTCTCTGAGCAGATGCTGAAGGTGTTCTTGTTCAGCTGTGTGCCACAGAGTGTTGTTTTGTTCAGGGAACAGATGAGGAACTCATTTGCTAAGCATGGACACCTCGTTCAGGTCAACCCTTCAGGACCTAGCAAGGTTTTACAGGTGATCTTGGGTTCAGCTACATCGTGTTGTAYGTGAGCTTACTTCCTTCTCCTAACAGATGGGAGATTTTGGGCATGAATCCTGCAGGACCCAGCTCTGGCTTGATACTTCCGGATGCTGCTAGCAGTGACATGGCCCTGTTGYGTCCCCTGAGTTGGTCTGGCAGGGCAGGCTGGTGCCTTTCTGCAACCAGCTGGGTCTCAGGTGATTCTGAAGCATCTCCATGCGCTTGTTGGGACTGAGGCTGCGAGCAGCCAGATGGCTTCTCCTCTAATGGCATCAGCTGAAATCCTACCGAGAACCATTTTGTTTTTGTCTGGTGAACTCCAGAAGTGGAGAAGGGACACCTCTGATAGCAAACACTTCCCTCTGACCTGCTCTGGAAAGTGCGGCCGTCTCAGTGCCTTGGAAAGGCTGGGGGGACCATCAGTGGGGAAATCAGGAGATGTGAAGTGGGCTTGAGGCTGCAGATTGCCATCTCTAAAGTCCGAATAAAGCAAAGGCATCTCAGATGAACGGCTGACATTCTGTCATTCAGGAACTCTGACATCCCCCCAAGTCCCTGTTAAAACAAGCTAGACCAGCTGGAAACTAGTCCCACCTCAGCGTCAGCATCTCTGGGAGGGTTGGAGAAGTTGGAGTGATTCTCTGGTGAGGCATATACAGGAGCCACCCTTCTGCCATTCAACCTACCACCTGCCCAGGGGTCCCTGCTCTGCTTTTCCGCATGTGCAGCATTCCAAGGGAATGCTGTGATGCTGCCAGGGCACTGCTTGCTTGGAGCGTGACCCTGTCCTGCTGCCACAGTGTCCACTTCTGCTGCAGGAAACCCACCGCAAAGAGCTGCTCCAGGTTAGGGGGGGCTTGGTTTGCTCCTGAGGCAGCTGTGGCAATATTTCATTATATGTTTTACACTAAATTGTTGTCCTGTATCACTGATACATCAGTGACTSAAGACTCAGTTTGCCTGGTACAAAACCATTTTCCCTTTCTCCCTGCTGGTGCTGGCAAAGGACCCTACAGCAGCTACTGCATGTGACATCCTCACTCCGTTTCCCCCCACTGCTTCCAAATCTTCCTCTGCATTTATTTCTTACATGGCATTTTTTTTTGCATTTGCTGTTGCATAAACACTGTCATGCTGCTTTCTTGGGATGCTCTTGGGAGAAGAGCTCTTGGCTCTTCCCTCTGCATTTAATAATCCCTCTTTGCAGAGTGTCAAATGCCTGCTTTGCACCATGGGCAAGGCATCAGGCTTGTGTTCCTCTATAGCTTGGAGGGCTTATTCAACATGATCCAGGCTCTGAAGCTGCTTCTGTAACACACCTGGGGCTTGGCAGAGGTGATGATATGCATGGAAGGGGAGTTTGAAGGTGTGTTTTGGAGGGATATAGCTGAAAACAGAGGGATACATCCTGATATTTTGAGTTGATGTKTAAGCTAAGGAGAGAAGGTGCTTGGTATCTCTCTCCTGGCTCTTCTCTAATTTCTTCTCGTTGTAAAGATCTCGAGGCACTTTCTAAGCTACTTTGCCTGTCTTAAAATATCATTTGGAAATGGTTTATCAGAATTCTTAGTCTGTACCAGATCTGAGAGCACCCCAGGTCAAAGCTAATAAGAGAAACTCAACTTGACCTTGAAAATTAAAAGAAAAAAGTCTTAATAGTGTAAAGAAAGGAGGTTGACGCAAAACGGTCTGATATCAAAACCCTTTCTTTAAACAATTGATCATTCAAAATCCAATGACATTTCTGGAGGAATGAACGTAACTGGAATAGGGAAACTTGCTGGACTGTGCAACAAAGTGGACCTCTTTTTTCCATCACCTAATAATAACACAAAAACCCCAACTTAAATGTATTTATGGTTCAATCATTGTATTTGGGCTGTGACCTATGTGCTTAGAGCTTTAATTCCCAAAGGCAGGGCTTTGGAAAGTTATTAAAGTCTGGCCATAAATGATACGAGGGGTTTTCTAATTAACTTTGATGATTGAATTTATAAACTTCATAACTGAATTTAGCAGTGGCTTCCAGCACGGTGACCCCAGCAGCGCGTTGTCCCCTTGTCCCTCGGGTCACCGGGGTACCCACCGTGCCGGTGCTGCCCGTCTGGCCGGCAGCTGTGGGCACAGGAGGCAGCGCTGTCACGGGTTTGCTTCGCCTCCTTGCAGCACCCGCCTTCCGGCCGTGCCGGCTCTCACGGGGCTTTTCTACCCAACGCAGGTGGGGATCGCCGCCGGAGCGGGACACGCGAGCCGGCTCCGTACCATGCGAGGATGTGCCCGCGCCCGCGCTGACCCGCCCGCCCCCGCCGCCTGTGCCGCCCGGCGCCATGGGAGGATGCTTCTCCAAGCCCAAGCCAGGTGACTGCCCTCCGACGCCGGGCCCCCATCCGCCCTCCCCGTGGGAGAAGTAGGTCAGCGGTGGACGCTGGCCCGGGGGAATGTTAATGCTCGGCTCCCGCAGGGAGGATTACTGGGCTCTTAATCCCCCCAAATTCCTCAGAGCTCTCACTCCCAGGCAGGGAGCTGTGGGGGGCTGCAGTAGTGCCAGGGGGGTGGTAGGCGGGTGGGAGGGGCGCTCACCCTGCAGCACGAGGGGGCAACTGCCATGTCCTTGTTCTTCACCACCCTACTGCTTCTGCCTTTCTGTCGGATCTGGGGCAGAGCTGCCCCGGATCGTGCCCCAGTGTAGGTTTGGGTGACAGCTGTCCCCGCACGGACACATGGGGCTCCAGCACTTTCCTTCTGCCACAGCTTTGTCACTCACTGGCCAGCCCTTGTTTTTTTCCCTGTGGGAAGGAAATGACCTGGGAAGGAGCAGGCCAGGTCCTGGGGCTGCTCTGCTGTTGGGATTTTATTTTCTTGGYGAAGCTTGTCCATGTGTGCTGCTTTCAGTGGGGAAAGCAGCTGTAGACACCTGGACATCCAGGATTCTCCCCTTGCCTGGCACGTTCCTTCCACAGCTGGGCTGGGTGAGCTCCCTGCTCTATGTAGTTTGGGGAAGGTTGGGTGTATGGGGGAGGGGCAGGGGCCAGGCAAACTGGCTGGTTGAGGGGGGTCTGGTGTGGAAGTGTCAATGTTCAGCCTTGTCCTGAGCGGGCTGGGCATGAGCAGGCACCACGTGGACACCCACGCTCATCACACCTGGCAGCACATGCATGGGCCCAGCACAGGACCCCAGGGAGCGATGCTGGTGCATGAGGGGCTGGTTCCCTCAGTGTTCCTGAAGCTGCCATGGAGGAGAGCTCCCAGCTCCCATCCTGCAGCTTGTTTTGGCCACCTCAGAGGGAGCTGAAACGTGACCTTGTTCTTGTTATTTGCTTGTGCCCCAGGGCAAGGGGAATCGGATAGTGGCGCTGATCTATCAGACCAGTCAGCATCCCTGTGTAGCCTTCATGGGTGAAGTGATGTCTTTTAGGGACTTTTTCTTGACAATTTGTCTTCAGTGCCTGAGACAGGGAGGATTTCAGGTTGAAGGACTCAACAGGTCAGAAGGGCGGTAGAAGTTGTGATGCACTGAGCATCYATGGAGTGAGGTCCCTTCCCTTATGCAAGGCAAAATGAAAAAAAAGGTGGTTTTCTGCCCTTGACCCGTACTGTGATTATGTTATGGGTCACCACCAAGGTAAAATGGCACTGGACACTGTGACCTGTAGGTTTTCATTGTGAAAACYCTGTTTATATCTTTCCTTGAGGAGTAAAAACACATCCAGGAATAAATGCCTTTATTGACTAAACTTGTGACAAACTCTGCTGGCAGCTCCACTTTATATTATATTCCTTCAGCAAAACCGTGTAATCCTGGACCAGTGCTGAAACACCAGCGCTCTGCAGAAATCTTTCCTGAGCTGCAGATTTTCATGGAGAGCTGTATTTGCATAGCAGGGCCAARTGCCTGAAAATGCCACCCTGCAACGCACCTCCGTCCCTCAACCCTGGTTTGGATTAGTCATCTTCAAAGGCTTCACACAAGCCTTCCGCAGTCCCTGGGTAGCTCAGCACTAGCTGTAGGGTTTCATCCCAGACTTAYAAAACCTGCAAGTGCAAGGAGGTAAACAGAGGCATTTGAGGATACTGATTGTTCCAGCAAAGGGTTTCACAGGCTTTTTATATGGGAAGTCTACAGCATTAGAGCTGAGTGCTGGACTTTACATTTGTAAGAATTCACCTATTCCCTGTCTGAATAATAAGGAGGGACAGAACAGAGCTATTTGCTCCATCAGTGCTGTTTCCACATGAAAGGAATATTTCAGATGCAGCCTGAAGTCAACAGAATTGATTCAGACACTTTTTCAAGGTATACACAAGGTCCTTATCTGCTCCATCTCCTTCATTCCAAGAGAGACCCTCAATCCCGCTGAGTACCCTCAAGATAACCTTGGCATTGCTCACATATCACCTTTTGATGGGCAGATGAGTGGTCCAAGAGCTCTGTGGAGTGGAGTCCTCGATCCCTACACAGCTGTGCTGACTGTACTGCTGGCCAGCCCTGAGGTCTGACTGCTGCTGCAGYGCCTGTCTCTGTCTTGATATTTCAGTGTTTAATTAAGAGCTTATGTTCAAACAGTGAAGTAATCTGCTGTTATCTTCAGTGCTGCAGTCCCGTGATGCTGGATCCTCTTCTGAAGGCCCGGTTCTCAATCTCTGCATAATTCTCTCCTCGGGTTTGTCTCGGGTCCGTGATGCATCAGGGCTGAGCTGCCAGCTGGCAGCTTGCCTGGTATCCCAGCACGCGCTCCGCAGCGCAGCCGGGTCAGGGTGCTGGGTGACAGGAACTGAGTGCTGTGGCAGGACTGTCTCTGTGCTGGGTATGAGAGAGTGGCTTCAAAACSTATCAATTGTGATTATCCTTCTGCTGGGCTTGGTGTTTGATGGTGGGGCAGAGCAGTCACTTCACAGCACATAGGGTGTCTGGGGGTGGGCTTCACCCTTGCAGAGAGGATGCATTTAGCAGGGAATGTGCTCCCTTCCCAGGGATGCTACATGCTGCTGGAGGGTGCTGGAGGGGGTGCTGTTGGCTGTGACCTGAGCTTGGCTSTGAGGTTGCCCCCAGCTTTGGCTGGCAAGTCCTCCCTCCTGGTTTTTGGATTGTGGCGTTTGCTGACAGAGCATCTGGAGAGGGAGAACTAAGCCAGGCATGTTTGTTGTTGTGGTTTTGTCATTGGCTCTGTCATTTTTAACAGAATGATAGAATCACAGAATGGTTTGGGCTGGAAGGGACTGTAAAGACCAGTTAGTTTCTGCCACCTGCCCTTCCACTAGACCAGGTTACTTCAAGYCCTGTCCAAGTCCTTCCTGGACTTGGAAGGAGGGGAGAAGTGGTCCATAGAAATGGTTTTGGAGTCTCTTTGAGACCAACTGAAGTCACTCTCATTGGGGCTTGTAGTTGAGGCAGGGTGGGCAAGCKCAGGGGATGTCTGGAGAGTGCAGCTCTGGCAGGGCACAGGGAGCCCCAAACATGTCTCGTAGTGGTGGATTTACTCTGTGCTGGCTTTGGGAGARTAAACCCTGGTGGGGTAAACTGAGATTTCTGGCTGTGCCTGCTCATCCCTCCAGCATCATCCCTTGATGCTTTTTTGGTTTCCACTGCTCCTGAAGCTGTTGGCACCATGCAACCCGTACCAGACCGTTCCCTGCCCCCAGTGCTCCTCTGCCCTGTRCCTGCAGCTCCAAAGCAGCACACCCTGAGGCACTGCAGGGTTTTGGGGCTGAGGAAGGCAGACACACCGCTCTCTCCTCACCACCTCAGCTCCTCCATCCCCTTTGGCCAGGCACCTTCATCTTACCCAGACTCCCCTTGGCTCAAGTCAGCTCTTGGCTCATRTCAATTCTCTCTTCCCATATTAACTCAGTATTTTCCTGGTTTCTATCATTTTGAGTATCTTGGACCTGGAGGTACAACCTTTCAATGGCTCCGTACCCGTAATTTAAATTTAGCCTCTAGAAGGGCTCTGAGCCATTCTGGGAACCCAATCCTGTGATAAAGAAGTCTTGGGGCATCTACTTGCCCTAATTTTTTAAAAATAATGCCTGTGACCTTGCACTGCAGCCCAGCCACCTGCCAGCATCCTGCCTTGGGGTTAGTGTCATCAGTTTCAGCCTCATGTCTCAAATACCTGCCCAAAAGCAGAGGCTTTGACTTGTCCCACAAGGCTGTGAATAGTGATGGAGAGGGAATAAATTTACAGGAGATATAATGGGATATTAAGGACTGTCTGCTTGTGTGAATGACATGAGGCAAAGCATAAGAACATTGTGGCCACAGTAGGAAAACAACACTAGAGCCAGCTGTGATAAATAGGGTTCCTGAGTGTGTGTGAAGGATCCCAGCAGTGCTTGACCTAAAGGCTGGAAACCTGGGAGAAAAAAGATTGGATCCAAATTTATAGTCTTGTCAAGAGTCTGTATTTTAAACAATTCTGTAACTTTGAGGAGCTGACTCAGTATTTTTGGGTGGTGAGAGCTTGCAGTGCTGAGGTGTATGTGGATGTGTGGTATGAGCACTTGCTAATGCTCAGCTGGTTCGTCTGCTTCTTTCTATATTCTCATAAAATACCTCCAGCCCTGGCCTTCTAGTCCTTCATCTATGTATGTGTGTATGTATCTGTAGAGATGTATTAAAAATGTGCRTGAACACACACAAACACATACACAAACATATATATATGTATATAAGTGATGCTGGTGGCACAGGGCAAGCAGGCACATCTCTGTCTCTTTCTCTCTATATCTATATCTATACCTATGCATATATACCTCTCTCTGTTTATATATCATCTATATCTATACCTTTAAACCCATACTTATATATCAATATCTGTATTTATATCCACATCTCTACCTATGTCCCTGAGGACTTGTCCACGGTCCAGATTTGTAGTCACWTGCTTAAAACTTTCCAAACAGTTTGGTTTAAGGCGCAGACCCTCTTCTAGCAGTTACAGGATATGACTGTCAAAGAGCTGGAAYATGTTTGCCCCAGCCTCATCATACCAATCGTATTTCAGAATTAAACTTGGGTTAATAAATATTTCATTTAAATGTCATTTTCCCTGATGGCAACAGAAGCAATTTGCTGGATCAGCTCAGGTGCTGCTGAGCCCTGAATTCCCAGAGGGATCATCCCTCGGGAATGCAGGTTTCAGGCCAGAGGGACACCCCATGCGGGGYTGAGGGGGATGAGAAGAAGGAGGAGATAGGGGTAAAAAGGGTTGGTGAAAGGCAAGTGGGAATTGCCCCCGCAGAGGCAAGTGGTGAAGTGTGGGGCCCAGAATAGGAGGGGGGAAGACTTTATATCTCTTTTTCTTTTCCTCTGGACATTTGTCCAGCAGCGTTGATGGGTGCCAAGTGGGGACGGCTGCATGCCAGAGACCTGCTGCTTCCTGCATATGTTTTTCTGACTGAGGAAGAAGTGAAGAGCTCAGAGCTACATTTCCACCTTCATCCCTGCAGGTTCATATGCCCATGAATCAGTGGGTACTCCCATGTGCTCACCTGACCCAAATGTGCTCTGAAAAACAAAATCCTGGGGCATCAGCCAAGTGAGAGATGGGAGTTGTTTCCTGCAGGGTGAATTCACTGATATCCATATCCCCCTCACCATTAGGGCTCAGAGCCACTGGCTTTGCCCARCCTTTGTCTCATCCTGTGACATGGTCTGGCTCCGCAGTCTGGCTGCAAGGATGCACAGCCACATTTGCTGCAGATTGACTTTGAAATCATATGACATCAGCCTCCTGTTTCTTTGGCCAAAAGTATTTCACTGGGASTGGCATAAATGGGTATTCATTGTATTTCCTAACTCTGTCCTGGAAAATCTATGTCTGCTTCTCCCAATGCCCTAGGAAAGCAGTGCTTTTGGAGAGCAGCCTGTTCACTGAGTACCTGCAGCAGCTGGGCTGCTTCTCTAGAGCTCCAGGAACAGATTTGCTCATAGCAATGTGGGGTTTTTTAACGCATGGTGCTGGCCCTACTCATTTGCATTAAATCCTGCAGCTGCAAGAGCATGGCAGAAGGTGATGTTTTCTGTTGCTTCAGCGTTCATACACAGAAAATTGCTTTCCTGGATCTGTCTGTCACTGCCCCCGGTGAATCCTGCCCCAGTGAGCACAGGGATTTGGCACTTTGGCAAAAAGCCACCCATCCCTTTCCTTGCCGAGCTGGCACAAACAGCAGAAACTTGCAGGACTCCTGAGACAGCCGCTTGCCTCCAGGTCCTGGGTGGCCATGGCCACTTGCTTTTCTCCCTTCCAAAAGGAATGACTTTCTCCCTGACCTGTTCTCCTGTTGTTCTCTCAGTATTCTTGCAATAAAAGGTTTGGGACAACAGATGAGGCTGGGAAGAACCAGCATCCTTCTCTTGCTGCAGGGTGTGTTTTTACCCTTCCTTTGCCTTTCTTTAACCTGTTTAGTTTGTGAACTTTAACTTTTTATCTTCTACACAGATTTTCCTGTTCATGACATTTATAAGATGGGGGAAGCGCAATGATTTCCTGTGTACTAGAGACACTTCACCAGACTCTGGCACTTTCCCCTGGCTCAGTRTAGAACTCCCTGGGTTTTATTATTAATATTAATGGCTTTAGCTTTATGAAGTCCCTAGGAGATAAAGCGATGCTTTCCACTTTGTGATGTGAGAACTCATCAGTGGCTTCTGATGCTGCTGTACCCAGCCTGCCCACCCCAGGCATGGAGTGGTGGGTGGGGTGCAGCTGGGTGGGTCTGTGGGGAGGATGGGCGAGTGCTGCCCTTCAGCGAGCTCAGATGAGCACAGAATGACAGAATGGTTTGGGTTGGAAGAGGCCTTAAAGCCCATCCAGTCCCACCCACTGCCATGGGCAGGGGCACCATCCACTATCCCAGGGTGCTCCAAGCCCTGTCCAACCCGGCCTTGGACACTTCCAGGGATGGGGCAGCCACAGCTTCCCTGGGCAACCTGTGCCAGGGCCTCCCCACACTCACAGTAACTTCTGCCTGTCTTGCCTGGGTGGCCAAGGAGAGCCCCTCAGCTCTCCACCATCCCTGCTCCCATGTGTCCCTGGGTCCTCTGGTCCCCAGGACAGGGATGATGTGTTGTCAGACCTGTTCAGTGGTGTACACATGAGAAAAACGGACCATCCTTGCTTCTCTCATGTAACACTGAAGAACCACTCTACACTCAAAACCTCATGTGGAAATAATTTCGGATATTTCTAGTTCCTTATTAATTGCTCTCCATCTAATGAAGCAGCTTTATGCACCATGCAGTGTTGGCTTTCTCTTTCAGTTAACGTTACCTACAAACAAGTAAAGGGGTTTTTGAAGTCTGTCTGAGCCCCAGAGACCTTGGCATGCCTCATATGGAGCTGTCTGAAGCTGCTTTCCACTAAAGAGGACAAGAATTGTAGCTGAGGGGTTGCTTGCACCAATGACTCATGTCTGCTTCCAAGAATATGTATTTTATGAATGCAAAGTGCCCGATGCAGAAAGAACAGAGGAATAATGGGCTCAGGTGATCAAGCCAAGCTTGATGTTAAATGTTTTATCTTTCCAGTCAAGCCAACAAAAAATATCTGTTCTGATGTCTGTTTCCAAGTTCAGGGAAGGAAGGAGAAATAGAACAGCGAACAGCAGCAAAACCTCTGGCTTCATTTTAACAAAGGTTTTGGGTTGTTCCTGCAGTTGAAGTGAAAATTGAAGTTGTGATACCTGAGAAGGAGAGAAGCAAGGAGGAGATGTCACCCAATGGGAAAGCCAGCCCTCTGATCTACAAAGTCAATGGCACTGCCCGGCACTACCACCTCGAGGAGCATCCAATTGCCAGCAATCCCTACCACAACCCAAAGGACATGGTGGAAGCATCTGTGTGCCACGTGAAAGACCTGGAGAATGGACAGTAAGTGCCCAAACTTTTGCAGGTAGAGCTTGAGAGAGCTTCTAACCCAATCTGCATGGCCTGTCTCATTCTTYGGGGTTGCTGGAATGATAATTTAACTTAGTAAAGTTTTTTTATCTTAAAAAAATGACATCATAGATAAGTGATAACTGTTTTTTACCAGAAGGTCAGCTGTTCTCTGCATGATCTGCACGGGGACTTGTCTCAGAAAGAGGTGATGTTCTGTAGCAGAATTTCTCAGGAGATTCCACTCARCTTGCGTTAACCAACCCAGACATTTTTTTATAATTTATAGCCTTAGTGGTTTTACAAAGCAGCAGGAGAAGCATGTGGGTGGAGCTGATGGGGCAGGTCATGTGCTCCACCCTGTCTGCAGTGCCTGGCTCTTCCAGCCGAGCTCATCAATTTGCTCTTTCACTAARGATGCAGCTTTTCAGATCTTTTGCAAATGAGAACACACTTCCGCTGGGCAGATTCAGTGCCCTGATTTAAGAGTTTCTTAAGTCTAAAGAGTGCCAGTCCCTGTGCTTTACAGGCTGGTGCCTCTTTTCTGGGGTAGAAGTAGAGGTTCCATTGACATCTCAGCAGGCTCCATCTGTGTGTAAAAGAAAATTGTTTGGAATAGCTTTTGTTCCAGCAAGGAAGCAATGTGAGGTGTGTGGGACACAGCAGGAGTCTGGCAGCTGTTTGCTTTAAATTGAAGTATTGCCTGTGATAATAGCCTAGAACAATTCATGTGCTATGGGCTACTTTGTGCTAAGCTTAAGGGGCTTCATGGGCCATAAATTCTTCCTATTAGCTGAATTCATCCTGGAATAAACTGGGTTTTTTCATTGCAATGGRAGTTTATGTATTACACCATTCTACAAAGGGATGCACTGGACTCTGTTGGGTTAAATCTTCACATGACGAGGAGCAGCTGAGGTCACTCCACTTSTGTCCTGGTTCCAACCAGGGTTAATTTTTGCAATAGCCAGGATGGGCATGGCCAAGACCCAGAGGTTATTCTATACAACCTCACATCATTGCCAGGGGCGGGGGCAGGGGGTCTCTTGTGGGGAGAAGGGGTTCTTTCTGGTGGAGTAACTGTGGGGGACAGAGCATGGGGGAGTGTGGTGGGCTAATGCTGGTTCTGAGCCACAGGGAGTGGGGTGGTGAGCTCTGAGCTCTGGGTGAGCATTTTTGCATGCGGATCACCCTCTCTTTTGTACACTTGTGTTATTGATATTGTTGGTTTTCTTACCTCATTGCTGTTTCCAGCAATGGAAACATTCCAAACGTTACGAGAGTAAATTGTTATCTCAACCTGTGATCTTTGCCTTTTGTGCCTCCAATTCTGCTCCAGCCACCCACAGGTGGAGGGGAAGGGGGGGAGGGAGAGACAGCAGCAGAATAGTTTTAGTGGGAGCACTAAATGGGAGAATTCCATTCCTAAACCACAGCAGCCTTATTTGACACTCAGCATGGGGCAGGAAGGGTTGAGATAACAAAAGATCTGCCCAGAGAGGTTTGGAAACAAGTCTGATCTAAGCATTTGTTGTATTAGGTACCACATCACTGGCCACAGCGTTGCGTGGTCTGTTCGTGTGGGTGTGGTACCTCAGCCTGTCTATATTTCCATATATGCTCTCTGTGCCCATCACAGTGCTCCTTTCCAGAGCAGGGAGAGGGATCAGGATTGCTCTGTGGCTGCAGTGTAGGGTATCGGTTTATGATATGATAACACAGAGGACAGTGAGGGCCATTTGGGATGTGTATACAGTGTTGATCTCTTGCCTTGTCCTTGGGTGCTGCCTCTGGGAGTCCATTAATAATCATAACCAGTCTGTAGGGAGAAGAGGGGAGGAAGATTTTCCCCAGGTTTCACCACCTTTTCTTCCTTCAGGCCTGTTACAACAGCTTTTGAGGATTTTGAATTTCCCTTGGATGTTAAGGAAAGCATGCTCTTGTTGCTAAGTCTACCAGGTCTCCTCAGTGCAGTCCACACCATGTTTAGAGTTACAAAAGAGATTTTTAGGAGAGTCTTTCAGAGATCTGTCCCAGGGGTGGATAGTCATGAGTGGCATGTAACGTGGCAGAAAATGGGCCAGCTTTTGAAGGACTGCTCTGCTCCAGTGGTTTGGAAGTTCACCCCTGAACAACTACAGGATCCTGATAAAGCAGGAGAATATTTGAAAGAAAAGTGCTGTGGCAGTTCCAGAGAGGTGCAAAGTTATGCAGCGTGTTGGGCCCTGGCTATGATTTCTCAGACAGTGCTCAATACTAGACAGCACRCTCAGGGAGAGGAGGAGGAAAGCAGAGCAACAGGCACTCAGGGCACTCAAACTGCAGCTGAACCAGAGGAACAGCCCATGCTGGGAGCACTTGCCCCTATACGGAAGAAGAAATCCAAGGCAAAATAAGTTTGCTTAGTCAGGGAGGAAGAAGGAAGCAGGGCCCTCACAACAGGAGGAAGAGGCATGGTCAGAGATAATCACCTGGTTGCTATCCCTGGTGAGCTGGGAGATTACCTAAAAGATTTCAGCTGCCATTTGGGTGAGCCCCTGGTGACTCGGCTGCTCCTGTGCTGGGATATCGCGGCTGTGGTATGAAACTGGATGGGAGTGAGGCCAAGCAACTGGGATCCCTGTCCCAGGATGTGGGCACTGACGAGGAGATTGGGAAAAGGACACAAACTCTCTCATCTGGAGGTGGCTCCTGTCAAGTGTGAGGGAAAGGTATTCTCTCAAGGATGTCAGATTCCAATGGATGTGGTCAAAAAAATAACAGCTCTGTGCCCACCAACTAGCTAGAAGGAGACACAGGCTTTCCTAGGAGCTGTGGGTTTTTGGAGGATGCACATTCCAGAGTACAGCCAGATTGTCAGCCTTCTCTATCATGTGACGTGGAAGAAGAACAATTTTAAGTGGGGTCTTGAAGAACAAGAAGCTTTGGAACAAATTAAACAGGAGATTGTTTTTGCAGTAGCCCTTGGGCCAGTCAGGACAGGACAGGATGCATAAAATGTGCTTTACACCACAGTCAGRGAGAATGGTCCTTCCTGAAGCCTCTGGCAGAAGGTACCTGGAGAGATTCAAGGACAGTCCCTGCGGTCCTGGAGTCAGGGATACAGAGGATCTAAAGCCAGCTACACCCCAACTGAGAAAGAGATCTTGGCAGCTTATGAAGGGGTTTGAGCTGCTTCAGAAGTGATTGGGACTGAAGCACAGATTCTTCTGGCACGCAACTGCCAGTGCTAGGCTGGATGTTCCTGTCTCTGCCACACATCATGGCACTGATGCCATGTGAAGTAAGTGGATTGGTCTGATCACACAGCAGGCTCAGATAGGAAACCTCAATTGCCCCAGGATCTTGAAAATCATCATGAACTGGCCCAAAGGTGAAAATTTTGGACTGTCATCAGAAGAGGAGGAGGAGAAGGTGACACATGCTGAGGAGGCCCCACCATATAATCAGATACCTGAAAATGAAAAGCGATGTGCTCTCTTCACTGACAGTTCCTACCTTATTGTAGGGATACATTGAAAATGGAAAGCAGCCATATGGAGCCCTATGCAGCGAGTAACAGAAGCTACTGAGGGACAAGGTGCATGAAGTCAGGTTGCAGAGCTGAAAGCCGTCAGCTGGCTTCGGATATCGCTGAGCAAGAGAAGGGGTAAACACTCTACCTCTACAGTGGCTCCTGGATGGTAGCAAACACTCTGTGGGAGGAGTGGCTGGCACGATGGAAAAAGGCCAATTGGCAGCGCAGAGCGAAACCCACCTGGGCTGCCGAAGTGTGGCAGAGTGGATCGCTGCCCGGGTGGAGAAGCTGACCGTGAAAGTCCATCCTGTCCCTAAGCGCTGGGCTAATGAGGAGCGTCACAACAACCAACAGGTGGATCGGGCTGGCAAGATTAAAGTGTCACAGGTAGATTGGGACTGGCAACACACAGGAGACATCACTTCTAGCTTGGTGGGCTCGTGATGCCTCAGGTCATCAGGAAAGACATGCGATGTCCCAATGGGCTCGTGACTGAGGGGTGGTCTTGACCATGAACACTACATCCTGGGTAATCCATGGTTGTGAAACATGTGCTGCAATTAAGAGGGCCAAGTGGGTACAGTCCCTGTGGTCTAGGGGGTGGTGGTCTAAGTATGGGGAGGCCTGGTAGATTGATTATATCACACTGCCACAAACCCGCCAAGGCAAGCGCCACRTGCTGACAATGGTAGAAGGCACCACAGGATGGCTGGAGATGTACCCTGTGCCTCACGCCACTGCCTGGAACACCACTGTGGGCCTTGAAAAGCAAGTCCTGTGGCAACATGGCAGCACTGAAAGAATCGGGTGGGACAATGGGACTCGTTTCGAAAATAGCCTGATTAACACCTGGGCACTGTGAAGGTGTGAAGGAGCTTGGCTTATAAACACTGAACAAGGTATTGAGTGGGTGTACCATATTCCCTGTCATGCACCAGCCCTTGGGAAAGTGGAATGGTGCAATGCACTGTTAAAAATAACATTGAAATTAATGGCTGGTGGGACCTTCAAACACTGGGATCTACATTTAGTGGAGGCCACCTGGTCAGTTAACTCCAGAGGCTCCACCAATCAAGCTGGCCCTGCCCAATCAAAACCTCCATGTACCACAGAAGGGGATAAGTCCCCCTGGTGCATATGAGGAATGTGTTAGGGAAGACAGTTTGGATACATCCTGCCTCAAGCAAAGGCAAACCTGTCCATGGGATTGTTTTTGCTCAAGGGCATGGGTRTGCTTGGTGGGTGATGCAGAGGGACAGGGAAATACGATGTGTCCCTCAAGGGGATTTGACATGGGGAGGTGTTGRGTGACATGCTGCCTCCTGCGCAGGTGAGCAGTGGCAGCGAGGCTGGAGAGAAACAGGGCAGAGCACAGGCAGGAGAATTGCCTCAAAGGCAGAGTAAAGCAAAAGGAGGAGGCTATCCTGGGAAATACTGGTTGCACAGGGAAGGTCCTGTTCCAGGGTCAAGATGCAGCCTAACCTGGTCTATGGAAGGTGTCCCGACCCATGGCAGGGGGTGGAATGAGGGGGTCTTTGAGGTCCCTTTCACACAAACCACTCTGCGATTCTGTAAATAGCTACGTTGACTGGGGACCAGGCAGTATGGTAGATGAAAAGATTTGGAGAGCTCTGCTGGCTGCAGGGAAGGTGAGGAGGAGCTGGCTGCAGCCTGTGACAATGTACTTTGCTGCGGGTGGCCATAGCAGGGAGCTCCTCAGCTAAAGCCAGGGCCGGGAACTGGCATCGGTCTGGGAGCTGGTCCCATGTGCATCAGCTGCTGTAACATGCTACCAAGTGTGGTAGCAGACGTGCCACCACCAGACATTTTAGGTTGAGAATAGCTGTCTTCTAGCAGGCTGAGTCCAGATCAAGACAGAGGTACTGTGAGAGGGTTCCACAGCTCATGTAAGCAATGGGCCAAGCCAAAGGAGTCCCCTCACGCTGCTGCCCAGAGGGATTTTCCAGGATGCTTCTCCCAAGGAGGGTGCTGGGCAGGGGTGTGCGTGGGCACGGCAGCAGTGCAGGGTGCTGGCACGAGGGTTCGGGCACTGCTGCCTTGCGTTAGTGGAGTCTGCAAGCACAGGGTATGCTTTCTGCCCAACCTTTCCGTCTTTCTGGTACCAGCATGTTCTCAGCAGAACATAGGTCCAGAAAGATACTGGAAGATAGACTGGTGCTGCTGTACACTGCCAGCCTCCCACCTGGCTGAGTGGAGGGACAGAAAACAACCCCCCGTGCTCCCACAGCTCTTGAGCAAAGGTCCTTTGCAGGCCAGAGCTGAGTTTTAGCTGGTGCTTCCCAAGTGGGGAGTGGGGGGGGGGGGGSGGGGCAACAAGACAAATTCCCAGCTGAGTAAACAGCTCAGCAGGGTGCAAGCCAGTGTAAATCATTCTCTGGATCGCTCTGGAGTGAGTGCAGGTGGCTGTGTGCTGCCTTGAAGACACCAGGTCTTGTTTTTGACTCTCTCAGCTCAAACAACTCCTTGGGTAAGCTGTAAACTCTGACTTATCTTATCTTATCGTATCTTCCCAGGGAGTTATGGTTGCCATTGAACAGGTTTTATCAGCTGAGGAATGCAGCAGGACTTGTCCTGCTCTGTTCCCCTTGTGCAGACAGAAGAGCTCCAAGTGCTGAGTGTCCTACCCGGGGAGGGAGCAGAGCTGCATCTCTGAGGAGCAAGGCAGCTGAGTTACTGGGACAAAGGGCAGGCRTGGGGAACTCTGCTGGTTTTTACCAAGGTGGCAAGGAAAGTGGGAAATTGAGCATTTGACGATTGAGCATCAACAGACGACAGTTGATGCAGGTGAAGCACCTGCCCAAAGTCTTTCCCAAGGTGGGTTTGAAGGTGTAACAGGAGTGCAAGTGGGCTGAGCCCCATTCTCATCTCCATGGCTGTGAAGCAGAGTGGGGCAGGTGTCTCTAGCCTGGGTGTGAGTGACGGGATAGAGTTGGGATGTTATCTGAGAGGAATGAGCATGCAAGGTCAGTCCCATTCTTCTGAGACACAGGAACTWGGTGTGCGTGAACAGCATTCCAGGATCACACACGGCCAGTGACTTCCTTGAGCAGGGTGGGGTTTGCTGTGGGCACAGTGATGTGTTTGGTGCCYCACAGGCAACGTGCTGGGATAGCTGTAGGGATGGTCCTCTCTGTGCAGTGGGAGCAACCAGAATTTCCAGATAAACATCAAGCTGTGTGGGGATAGGCTTTCTAGCTGGAAGAGGGGAAGTCTCCAGGGAATAGCAGCTCTGAGCTTCCTGTCCAGCCCCCTACAATACGAGGACTCTCTCCTCATCTCTCACTTTCCTCCATGGTTAACTGGAAGACTCTGCTCTGGGGAAACAGTGCTGGTAGTTGCTTTTTTCAGCGCCTCACGCCTCATGGATTGCACAAGGTGTATCGGGGCTGTTGGTTGGAAAGAGAGGATCTGAATGGTGAGAAGAGACAGGATGTGCTGGGGGGAAGGTCTGGTGGACCTGCTGGAGGCATAGTGAGAGGACAGAGAGTAAACRTTTGCTAAGTGCAGAGCAACATCAGTGTCACTCAGCAATGCTTGGGCACTGCTCCATAAAGCTGCGAAAGTGCCCTTGGCCAGGGTCTGGGCGGGTGGAGGAGTGGAGGCCTCAGTGCTGGAGCCTTCTGCACCCCAGTCTCCAGCCTGCAGAGAGGATCAATGAGCAGTCTCCTGGAAATGATGGATGGTTGAAAGATTCATGTTTCAGTGGCTAGTGCCACTGACCGGTGTAATGTGACCACCAACGTGAGCCCAGTCTGTGCACAGTCTGCAGGGCTTGGGAACTCTGGCAAATSGAAGCACGTGTTGAAGCTGCTATGCAAAGCCTGTGCCCAGCCTGCGCTGCAGTGCAGAGATGCGTATTGCTCGGCTCATCCCTGCTGAGATGGAGGGCTGTGGACCACCTCTTGGACAACCCAAGGGAGGTAGAAAGAATTTTCTAAAATGCTGCTTTCCGGTGCTAATGGCGTCATCAATCACTCGTCCAGCAAATGGGGGTGCTCAGTAGCTCTTTCTGGCTTTGCAAACAAGGTACATGATCAGCAAAGAGATGCTTTTGACCAGGATGGGGCTGAAGCCTCAGCGTAGCTTAGCTGGTCAAGGAGGGATGTGTGTCCCAGTGAGCCTAAAAGCTGCCAAACTGAGTGTCATAAATGATTCCTGCTGTGCTAATCATGCTTTGGTCCAGGGTACCACACCATGGAGTCATAGAATCATAGAATGGTTTGGCTTGGAAGGGACCATTAAAGGCCATTTGGTCCAACCCTCTGCCATGGGCAGGGGCATCTTACACTAGACCAGGTTGCTGAGAGCCCCATCCATAGAATCGTAGAATATCCTGAGTTGGAAGGGACCCACAGGGATCATCCAATCCCACCCCTGGCCCTGCACGGACACCCCGATAGTCCCACCCTKTGCATCCCTGACAGCATTGTCCAAATGCTTCTGGAGCTCTGACAGCCTTTGGGCTGTGACCATTCCCTGGGGAGCCTGTTCAGTGCCCACCACCCTCTGAGGGAAGAACCTTTCCCTAATATCCAACCTAAACCTTCCTTGAAACAGCTTCATGCCATTCCCTTGGCAAGTGCTCTGTACTTCCATTTACCATCAATGTGTTTAGCTGAGGCRTCAGTGAACCAGACATCTTTAACTTCAGAGTGTGATGTAACTGCAGGAACATCAAGTATCGGACTAGGCTTATGTGGCTGTTGCAAAGCCAGCGTATCTGGGATCATGGCTATCTGTAATTTTGCAGGTTTTGTTGGCCCTTCAGTTRTATCTATCTGATCTGTGACTCCCGAGGCACAGCCACACCATTTGTGCMCTGTTGGTCTGTGTGCAATCCCATCTTGTGGAGCACTGCCCTTCTTAATACTGGCTAACAGGTTAAAAGGTTTTTGGATTTTCACAGATTGGTGCTATTGCATTTTTTCTACTTGTTTAAGAGCTCAGGTCAGAGATAGTAATCCCTCTTCCCAGTCAGTGTATCTCTTCTCAATATCTATTAATGCTGTGGAACTGAACCCTAATGGTTGGTTGAGTCCTTGCAGGCCTTTCTGGAACATGTTACAGAAGTCCCATGTTCAGCAAAACCCGATTCAGCTMTTGCAGGATCACTGAGATGAACAGGCCCAATTGACTGATAAATTTATAACTCTTCTCTTAGTGTTTGCATAGCCTGTTTGTGTCTATTAAGCCACTCCCAAGTCTCATTTTCCTCATTAATGTGTACAAYGGTCTTGCTATTATAGAAAATCCAGGAATATGATTTCTCTGGTATCCTGAAGTGGAACTACGAAGAACATGTCTTTTACATCTAGACTGGCCATCCATCCCAGCTGTTGGCAGGGTGGCACTGAGACTGGCAGTGTTTGGAATGAGTGGTCCCGTGTTGGCATTCAGCTRCCAATAATCGATCGTTAAGTGCCAGCTCACGTCTGGTTTCCTCACTGGCCAAACAGGAGAATTATATGGGGAATGTGTCCTAAATATAATATCACTYTCTAATTTTTTTATTACTTCTTTTATCCCTTCTTTAGCTGCATGAGAAATAGGGTACTGTTTGATATTTGCCACAGCAGAAGCYGGTAAAATTGGAGCCATTTTTAATAGATTACTTTTCTATTTTTTCCAGGAAATTTATTATATGGAGTTTTTGTGGGTCTGGATGACCAAACATTCCTGTTGGGCAATTGCCAAACTTTTCCTTTAAGAATATAATATCCTAAAATGTTTTCTTCATGATCTGTGATTGCAAATGTGTGTGAGGTCATTTGTTTTTCCCCCATTTCTAACCATAAACAGGCTTTGACAGTGTAACATATAATATTTTGTCCTTTGAATCCTGTTAGATGGACTCTCTTTCTTTTAAAATTTCAGTTTACTTTTTCAGCACCTGTGGGCTGATCGGAGGTATTTGGGCTCCTCTATCAAATAGAAAATTCAGATGTTATTTTCTAGGTCCTACTGGTAAGTAGATAYGGGGCTCATCCTTACCAGACCATTGATAGGGTCATAATGCGCCAGGTGATAAGGCCCGAAGTTGGTCCTGAGCTTAGAATTTTTTTTCCTTTTGTGTTTCTGTTATCTCAAAATGGTTGGGGTGTGTTTTTCCTGTGGAGGCTTTTCATTAGTCCTGTTCCCCCCGCCCTGTACTACTTTGACTAATTCTGCTATCTGTGCATTGGGCTGTCCCCTGAGGGTGGCACAGGGAATTCCTAAAGTCAGTGCAGTCCTCCACAGCTCCTTTCGCTGTTCCCAGAAGTGAACAGGGGGTATTGATCTTTCTTTTCTCTCAAGTGGTGTATGTTTAAAATTCCTCATGCAGCATTCTGGAGGTATCTGCATTTAAGTTTTTGGGCTCCTCTCAATAGCCCGAGGTTCCCAAACCATACAAGAATTTTGCCCTTGTGGGGATAATCGCCTGGGAATCTTGTAAAGCTTCATTATGCATCACATCTCTTCTAATTGCATCACCCCACTAAATACTTTTTTAACATTGTTGGGGTTCCTCTCAATAGAGATCTTCATATATTAGGATCCACCTCTGTGGAGATTGGGATGTCTCTGTTTTCACRTCAAAGCTGCAGCAGAGATTTCATTAGGTGACCGTAGGGGTATGGAAGCTGGTTCTCTCTTTCCRTAACATTTGTTCCTCCTGCCCAATATGCAGCCCTGCTGGTTATTGAATGGGGTTGATTGGCAGGCTTAGGTCCCAGATTTTATAAGACTCCTGACCCTCAGTATCCTTTAGCTTGAGTTCCATTCAGCAATATTCTGTCTTACCCAGAGAGACTCATGCTCCACAAATACTCACTTTCTGACTCCCYTGGTTTTCTTCCATATTTTTCCTGTAGATTTGCCAGTTGCAGGGGGTCCCAGGGAGTAGTTCTGCCCGTGTTCCTCCTGTGACTGCCTTGACGTCCTTTGGACACTTTGGTCTTAGTTATGGGTCTCACTTTTAATTCTGAAACCTCTTCCTCTCTGGAAGGTGGAGGTTCAGTTGTTTCATTGGAGTTCCATTCTCCCTCATCAGCATTTTCATCAGGGCTTTCCCAAATATCACCATCCTAATCGTCAGGTGATACTATTCATTTTTGCATTTTTTCAACTTTGGGGCTTTTAATAATATCAATTCYAATTTTTCTTCCAAGATTTTTGTATTTTCCTTGAATTCTTTTAACTGTTGTTTTCTTTGGTMATTTTGATACTGTAAAGACAGTTGTACATGTTTTCTTTCTTTTATGTCATCTCTCAGATTATTAGTTTCTTTCATAATTTGTTCTCTCTATTGCAATGCTGTAGCACTTGGACACGAAAGAACTACGCAGCCTCAGCTCTGTCAAGACAAGAAGCAAGAAGGGGGCCAGACGACCCCGAGCTTGTTTATTTATATGTTCTTAGAAACAACCGTGGATTGGAGGGTGAGGTTACCACCCCTCAATCACACTGGTCAAAGGAAAAATCTATCAAACGTCTCCGCCTAGGAGAATGGAATGCAAACAATAAAGGACGGTTAGCAAAACATGGCTATGTTTACAGAAAGTGCGTGAGAACTCTGTTACAGAAATGAAAAACATCGAAGAACTGCAAAACTCAGAGCGACACCATGCAGCCTTTAAGGATAATCCCAGTATATGACATATGATACCTTTTYCTTTTTTCTTTTTCAGTGGTCCCTGTTTTTTATCTAATTTCTCTTGTATCCTTTTCCACTCATACCAATTGTCCACTGACCAGAGATTATCATAGTCAATATGTGTCCTGTGCCTCTGTAAATATTCTGTCAAACCTTTTGTCTGTTTCTCAAAATCATTTGCCGTCTTGCTGACTACACCAGTTTGTCATGGGTGGAGTGGGAGCTTCCGACAAAATTTGTTRGAGAAGCTCTTGTTAAGGCAGGAGGTGCAGCTTCTGAAAACCCTGGCTGTTCTAAACCCCTTCTCCGAGAGGCACCTGGGTGCAGCTGGATCCTATCCCAGCCCCAGACTACCAACGGTTTAAGGAACAACAAAGGTTGTGATAGAACTTTTGAACCACTTTGTCTGGCAGGATTAAGGATGGCAAAACAGATATAGCTGTATAAAAATGAATGATTTATTATGATAAATGATTAGACAAAAATATCTTAATCAGAATTATTTACTACACAGTATAAAAGCTAAAACTAATGGTAGAGTAAAGCAGAGTAGAGTAGAGTATATTAAAGCAATTATGTTAAAACTAGCAAACCCCCACAATTATGAAGTGGAGATTGATGTCACTCACCCAGACCAACAACTGTGGGCAAGTCTCCTTCTCCCAATCTCAAGAAGTGACCTTAAGGGGCATCCCCACCCCAGAGAGGAAACTCCACACACACTCCAAGGAGGGATATGTTAGAAGAACCTGCCATTCCTAAGTGGGACTGGACTTYTAGAGTATAAAGTGGTTGTCAGTTAGATGTCTTCATTCATAAGGATGTCTTCAGTCATAAGGATACTTTACTGTATCTGCCCCATCTTCACCTCACTATCAGGATGTTTAACTTTGGGGTTAATGAGTCAGTCTGGATTCAGCATAATTCAACACCAAAAGCAGCGTGACACCCCCTCTCAGTTCACCACCGACAGCTTTGCAAAATCGGGTRTTGTTGGAGTTGTTTTACYCCATTCCAGGCAGAGTACCCTGCTACAGTGCCTCGCCACTCTCATTGTAAAAACTGCGTTCTTATATGTAATCTAAACTGATCCTCCTGTGCAGAGCAGGGCTGAACCCAGCAGCAGAGCTGGGGCCAGGAGCCTGGTGCTGACAGGAGGTTGCTGTGTGAGCTGCATTCTGCAAAAGCAGCTGAGGGAAACATCAAGGAGGTCACACACAGGTGTCTGCTGTCCGGAGGGATTTATCGGGAAAAGTGACCCATGTTGTTGACCCTGGGACATGGCCAGGACCAGAGCAAAAACCCCTGAGGTGTGGGAGGCAGACTCCAAGGGTTACAGTCACCTCTCCTGGTTTTCAGCTCTGGGACATGTTGTGTTTGCTTTCAAAGACTGAACTCAAGCCTGGCAGGCACMTGCTGAGCTGCTGGGGCCAGGAGGGAGCTGATGTCGCAGTAAAACCAGTTTGGTTTCTTGCTCCCACTACCAGCTCACCCAGCAGCTGGGGAGATGCTTTGAGCCACCTCTTGGCACAATGATGGATGAAGATGCTGCCACTCAATGGCCTGGCTTGGATGTGCCCCAGGCTGGGGACAGCAGAGCCACCTCCAAGGCTGGCTTGGTGACAAGGAATGACCCACACCCGTAGTCACCTGAAGCCAGTGGTGAGCAAGTTGAAGGAGGAGGGGAGCCTGGCAGGACTAGGGCTGGGTTGTAGGGTGAAGTGGTGGCATCTGCTGTGAGGTGGATGCTCTGCCATCTGTTTCCATATTCCTCCTGCCCAGGATGCGGGAAGTGGACCTGGGCTGCGGGAAGGCTCTGCTCATCAAGGAGAGTGGCGAGTTCCACGCCGTGGGACACAAGTGTCCCCACTATGGGGCTCCGCTGGTCAAAGGTCAGTCTGCATCACATCCTGGGAGAGCAACTGAGGGCGTCACAGAGCCAGGGACAGCCTGGTGTTCCCCCAACTGTGCTGCCAGGCACGGAACAGTGCTGCACTGCACACTTGGCATCAACTGGGCATCTTCTGGCTGGGGAAGGCATGGGCAGCCAGCACAAAACTGCCCAGAGCACTTTGCCAGCTCTGGTTTGCAGCTGCCACTGCTGGTCACAGGGCTGAGGCTTCTTCTGGTTGGGGGGAAGGAGGACTCTCTTTGGGCTGATGGGATCCTTTCAGCAGTAAAAAGAATGTTGCTCATGTTATTGACTGAAGTGGGATGAGATGCAGTGGTTTCCCRTCTTGGCACTTAAAAATATGCATCATGGCACTTTCTCAGCATGGGCTTCAGGCAGGTCCCAGCCCTGAGCCTAAGCAATGGCAGCAGGCAGTGGCTGTGTGCTGATGTGCATCACCCAAACTGGGGCTGGGAGGGCACTCTCCTGGAGGTGAGATCCTGGGGAGGATGGGAGCATCTTTCGAAGTGTCCTCTGGGCATTGCTGGCCCAGCAGCCATGCTGGGTGTAGCAGCCATGCTCTCAGCCCCTCACCTGGGGTGAAGAGCCTGCTGAGCAGGGCAGAGGAGCCCCAGGCTGCTCTGGAGGTGAGAGCTCACCTGCCCTTTCAGAGACTTGTGGGTGCATTCCTCAGACTGGCTGTCACACAGGGGTCTCTCTGGGGACTTGATGCAGTAAGTGCAGGGGCTGCCCCCGCACCTCACACATGGTGGTGATGAGGTGGTGCTGTTCCTCAGCAAGCAGAGACACAAGCTCAAGACCAGTCCCTGGCCCCATGGTAGCCAATGCTCTGCCCCAGYGTTGTAGCAGGGAAAGCTGAAGTCCAAGGTAGCAGCCTCTGAGCCAACACCTAGAGAAATGAACACACGGCTTTGGGCATGCCTGTGCCTCCCACGTGTGTGCAGGCACCTTGCTGTGCCAGGGTCTGCTCTGGAACACACRTGCTCTAAAGCAGTGATGTTCTGCTTGAGGCACCGCTTGCTCTGGCTGGTGCTGGGGCTTGYGAGGATGACTATGAGACTCTGGAGATGGCAGCCCCATCCTGGCTGGAGAGCGAGGTTATATCCCAGGCAGAGCAGACAGCTTTGGAGCTGTGCACTGTGGTGCTGGAGGATGTTGACATTCAGGGCATTTTGAAAGGGTTYGCTCACGTAGGATCCCAGTTGGTCCCAAACAGCTGGACCCGCCCAATGTGCATGTTGAGAGAACTCCACTGTTGCCATCCAGGTCTGCATCAGCTGCCATGTGTCCTGTAGGACAGGTGCCATCTCAGAGGATGGGAGGCACCTGCAGGGCAGCACCAACCCTGCTCTGCCGTGTTCCCTGCAGGGGTTTTGTCCAAAGGAAGAGTCCGCTGTCCCTGGCATGGAGCTTGCTTCAATATCGGTACAGGTGACATCGAGGACTTTCCCGGCTTGGATAGTTTGCCCAGGTTCCAGGTGAGACCCTTGTCCTTGCAGCAGCAGAGGAAATCACAGAATCACAGGATGGTTTGGGTTGGAAGGGACCTTAAAGCCCATCTTATTCCACCCTCTGCCATGGGCAGGGACACCTTCCACTATCCCAGGTTGCTCCAAGCCCCATCCAACCTGGCCTTGGACACTTGCAGKGGTGGGGCGGCCACAGCTTCTCTGGGCAGCCTGTGCCAGGCCCTCCCCACCCTCACACGGAACAATTTCTTCCCAATATCCCATCTAACCCTGCCCTCTGGCACTGGGAAGCCACTCCCCCTTGTCCTGTCCCTCCAGGCCCTTGTCCCAGAGTCCCTCTCCAGCTCTCTTGGAGCCCTTTTAGGTACTAAAAGGGGCTCTGAGGTCTCCCTGGAGCCTTCTCCAAGCYGAACAATCCCAGCCCTCCTCAGGGCTGCTCTTGACCCCTTCATCCCCCAGCCTGGATTGAGAGGATTTGCTCCAACCCAGGTGCAGCACCTTGCATTTGGCCTTGAACTTCATGAAGTTCCCATTAGGCCACTTCTCCAGCCTGTCCACATCCCTCTGCATGGATCCCTTCCCTCTAGAGCACCAACCACACCACTCAGCTTGGTGTCACCCACAAAATGACTCTTTTTATTGAGTTAACAATGTTCTGTATAGTATGGAGCAAACATTTTCCAAGGATGTGCTGGTGTTGCCAGTGGAGAGCAGCACCACACCCAGCTCCTTCCTCCCTGTAGCTCCCTTGCACCCACCTGCAGGCATCAGACACCTCCTGGGAACCTGGGAGTGCCCAGTCTGGGAGATCTGTGAAGCAGGAGTGGGGTAGGAATGAGAATCCATACATAAGCCTGGGATAGATTTCAGATTGTACACTGAGTGTTGGTGCATGGTTGATACGAGATAGGAGACATCCCACAGCCTCAAGCTGGGATGAGCCCTGCCATGGCCTGAGCTGCTCCCCAGGTGACCTGGTACCACTGCCCCTTATTCTTAGCTGTTGCCCAGAGGGAGCCCTTGCTGCCCTGCCAACCAGCTCTGTTCTGTCACCCCCAGGTGAAGATCGAGAAGGAGAAGGTGTACATCCGAGCAAGCAAGCAGGTGAGGGGCCACTCACATCCCCAAATCAAGGCCAATGCTTTTGGTTTTTGCTCTTTCTGCATGGGGATGGGGGGAAATGCTTATCCTTTGGTCCTCTGGCCTGGGCAGAGGGATGTGTGAGTATCCAGCATGGGTGAACCAAAGCTCTGCCCAGCCCAGTCCTGTCCAAGCAACAGCCTGAAGTTCATACAGAGGTACAAGTGGAGCAGGCAGAGGTGTTGTGTCCCACTCCCACCTAGCCTCCCTGCAGCTGCCGAGCACCTGGGCTGGGCTGTCCATGCTTCCAGGTCTTACAGGTGTGTGTCCTGAACTTGTCCTATGTTCCCTTAAGCTCAGAGCAACTTTTATTTTAGTTGGCCCATGGAAACAGGCCTCTTCCACCAGCTGAGTGATGACAGAGGCCACCTATGCTCCCTCTTGAGCCCACGCGTCAGCTCCTGCTGGAGAGGAACCTGATGCAGGGATAGAAGAGGCTCTCATGCCCTGATGGGATGCAGAATGAAGCCCATTCAGGCCACTGCCATCTTTCTTTCCATGAAAAGCCTTCTTTTGATGCATGGTTGCACATATACATGTGCAAATCCAGCAGCACGGAGCTCAATGGACCCTCACAGCACCTGGGTTAGATCCAGAGAGATCACCTGAATGTCAGCACTTCAGCTGATCTGGGGATGTGATGAGGGGGACTGAGCCTGTTCCCTCTACCAGGAACAGATTTTGGCCTCTAATGAGTGGGAACAGGGGGTCTGTGCAGCAAGGCTACACTGGCACAGGTCCATGACTGTGCTCTGTTGGATTGAACAAATCCATCAGCTTTGGATTTCAGGTGTACAARTTCTGCTCAGGTTTGGGATAAAATTCCTGACAGATCTTCTTCATTGTCATCTCACMTTTGGTGCAGAATTGCTCAAGGACACACCAGCTTTTTCTATTCCCCCACCACCACCCCAGGTCTGAGTAGCTGGATGGATTTGCAGAAGATGATGGATTTATTTTTCTTTTGTACCTTGTAAGTGCACTGGACATACCCAGGAATGGTATTTGGATGAGCAAGGATTTGGAGTCCTTGTTCAGTACAAGGGTGTGGCTGTTCCCTTCCTATCCAAGCTGGTTTGTGACACTACTGCAGTTGTCACCATCCCTGCCCCGCTGCCCAGGATAATGCTGACTAAAAATAATGACTTTTCTTCTTGGTGGTTGCACAGGCTCTTCAGACACAGAGGAGGACAAAGATGATGGCAAAGTGTATCTCCTTGAGCAACTACAACCTGAGCAGCACCAACGTGCTGATTATTGGTGCAGGTAAGGGTGGCACGTGCTGGGACAACCGTGTGTGTCACCTCCCGGGCAGGGGTGCAGGGAGGGGGTGCCCTGCACCCTCTGTCACTCCTCCTGCATCCCTCCCTGTGCAAAGGGTCAGACCAGAGGGTCTTCCTCAACCTTTTTGTCCTATATGCTAATGATCCACAGGTGCCCTGTGCTCCAGTCTGTGGAGCTTTGTAATTCCCTGTCGCCATCCTTTTGAGTGGGTACCCTGAACCCTCTTCCCMCTACACCCTTCCCAGGTACATCAGCACCCCCTGATTTCCAGAGCTGATGAGTGTAAAGTCCTTTCAGGTGTCCCTGTGATGTTGATAGACCTTTTTCTCTTGGACTTTGCACATCACTATCTCATCCTATTGCAGCTCCAAAGTTCTCACTTCAAGATGCTTCTCTGAAGATAAACTGTTTCACCTTCCCAGCAAATATCAGATCCCTGCCAAAGATAGCAAAGCTGTCAAGCTCTATTTTCTTTTCTCTTGTCCCAGCTTCATTTGTATATTGCCATTTTTGTAGAAAGCCTGATGGGGTGAAACCCATCTACCGAGTTTCTGAAATGGGTTAGACACCAAGACTGGGCCATTTTGTGGTGAAGCGCAGGGTGGGAGGAGGACAGGAGCTTCTGGACCTGGGACTGGGASGAAATGGCTGTTCTTGGCACGTGGATTGTTCTTACTTTAGCCCCCAGGTCACCAGATCCAAGTTGTGGAAATTGGGATCATCTAAGTTGCATCTCACACTGTGAGCAGAGGGAGWAACCAGCCCGACTGGCTCTTCCCTTGCTGCTGGGTGACATTTTTTCCTTCCTTGTGCCCCTTCTGTTTGTTGACTGAAAGTCAGGGTGGGACGTGCTGCTCCCTGAGGTCACCTGGAATGTCCTGGTGTGCGGTGGGTCTGGACAGTCATCACAATCCTTAGCAAGGTCGCTCCACAAGCAACATTAGCCACTGCTGAAGGAGCTTTCTCAGGCTTTACCAGATAAATTTACAGGTCTGTTAAAGACCAAAGTCTGTTCTAGTGGATGGCAAAGGAGATTTCAAAGCCAGAGTTGTGGGAAGGAGGTGTTGGGAAGAGACTGCCCATCCGGCCCTACAGCAAGGACCAAGATCCAGCCATGCCCAGCAGAGCTGAAGGCAATTGACTGCAGCCCCTTGCTCATGTGAGAGTCATCCTGGCTTCAGCACAGCATCAGCTCTGGCTCAGGATGCTGCTGGCAGCACACACAGGGTATCCACCCACCTGTCTCTTCTTCCACTGTTCCCCACTCCATCASTGGGAGTGTCTTGTTGATGGACCAAACCAGGATACTGTCCAGGCCCATCTTCTCTCATTGGTGTTCCAGAACCTGTGGYCCTAAAAACACTTACGATGGAATGAGGCTTCCTTGGCTGAGAAGAGACCCCAGACTTCTCACCTGAGCTCTCCAGTCTCACTAGTTTGGCCAGGGAAGAAGGGACATGCCAGCCAGGCTGCCTGGCTGCGGCAGGACAGCATGTCCCAGGGCCGCTTTTTGTTCAATTTAACCTTTTTTTYCTGTGATTAAAACAAGCAAACAAAAAAACCTTAAAGAAATAGCTTGGAAAATGCTCTTCAGTGAGTCACACAACCAACACCTTGGCCATGGAGAAGGAAGGGCTCCCTGCCCTCTGTGCTTGGCCGTAAACTCACCAGGAGCTGGGTGTGCACACCCTTCCCCAACTAGAGAAGTCCAAGAGTCTGAGTGGCTGCTTGTGCCCTGGAGTGGCACCTTGTGAGAGGTGTGTAGGCTTTAGCATTAGCAGCACTCCACRTGTGCTCTTTGTGGGTTTGTGACAGAGTAGGGATAGACAAGAGGATTAATGTCATGCTCCATAGACAGAGGGTCCCTTCTCCTGCCTGGTGCATCTGCCCCAAGCAGCTTCCCATGTGAGCTGTTTGAGTTAGGAGAGGCTGTGAGGTGAAGCCAGGGCTGGTGRAGATGGTGATTCTGGAGTCAGCCCGAGTGGGTCTAGCAGCAAAGGGCACAGACCTCCCAAGGCCCCATACACATGGCTGCCATTCGTCTCCTTCTCCCTTAGGGGCAGCTGGGCTGGTCTGTGCGGAGACCTTGCGCCAGGAGGGTTTCTCTGACCGGATCGTGATGTGCACGATGGACAGACAYTTGCCCTACGACAGACCAAAGCTCAGTAAGGTTTGTATCACTCTGGGTATGCCATGTTCCTCCTCAGTTTTAAAATTTGCTCTAGGACCTTTCCATGCTCTTATTCATTGCAGCAGCATGGTTCTGCTTCCTTAGTCATCCTGTCTTTGAATTGTCTTTCCTGTTTGTGACTGAAACATGAAACACAAAAAAGTTGTTCGGACTCTGAACAAAGAGTACTCCAGCAGAAAAACAAGGACATTCTGCCCTGTGAGAGTGGTGAGGTGCTGGCAGGTTGGATGGGGCTTGGAGCAACCTGGGATAGTGGAATGTGTCCCTGCAGATTRGAACGAGATGAGCTTTAAGGTCCCTTCCAACCCAAACCATTCCAGGATTCATATGATGATGCTTTACAGATCCAGCAGTAGCTGTCTAAGCCAACTTGTACCCGACTGGATCTTAATCTGTTTCTGGAGCAAAATCTTTAAGGCAATGAAATGGGGCATTCAAAAATATGGTGTAGTCTACAAGGTTTTTTTTATTAGTGCCTTTTCTTGCTGCCCAGGGATGCTCCGTGCCATAATTATGATGATTCTCAGTTGTCATCACAACTTGATAACTTGGTGGAAGTGTAAAGATCACTTTTTCTGGCACACACCCCATTTTGCATTCCAGCTTGTAGACACAGGATGATCTTCTAATCAGATTTTTTGCTGCTCCTTCTTGAGCCTTCCTTGATGTCAGACAGCAGCTCAGGTTGGACAGCAGCATTTGACCTTGGAGCTTGGAGATAACATAAGGTGGACTGTGTCTTCATCCTCATGTCAGGAATGCTTGTCCATGGGGACTGGTACTCTACAATCACAGCATCTAACTCTGCTTCCAGCACCCAAAAAAGGGATTTTCCAAGAAAGGCAGACATGCACATGGCTTTTTTGGGAGAATTCAGGCCATTTCTGTTCTCCTGCAAGTTCTGCCTGGGGTTCTCTCAGCAGCTGCCTGAAACCTGCATCCAAGAATCACAGCGGTTGTGCTGGGGAGCTTGGAGAATCTCAGAGCCCCTGTCCCAGCTAGGCAGTTCTTCCAAACACTTATCCACATTTGCGAGTCTTAGATTGACTCTTCTTCTCTTGGTTAAATAGTAAGAACATTTCACATGCCAAAGATCTTGTACATGGTTTGKTAAACTCTCCACAAAACACCTCTGGCTTTTGGAAGATGCACAAAGCCCGTGGAGGAGAAGGCAGAATTTTTGGGAACAGGGTAGGAAAAAAATGGAATTTTTCTTAATCCTGTTCTGAGTGGGACTAACCCTGTATAGATCCACTGGAGATGGAGTGTGTAACACTGTAAGCAGCAGACTTCTTGCTCCCTGAAACTGCAGCAATGCCCTTCCTCTGCCCTGCTGAATGCCTGTTATCAGTCTGTCCCCAGGTCCCACCAGGCTGTTCCTCTTTGTCCCCTTTGGACCATGACCTCCTCCCTGGTGTGTTGCCAAGTCTCTGTCACTGTCCGCAGAGCACCAAGCAGCAGCAAAAGCCGTGGTGGTTGTGCACTGCTCTGCTCTGCCCTCCTGGCACACTGGCATGGTGGGGTTAGACGTTTCTGTCTGGAAACGTGGACTATTTAAAGAATTTGCAGTAAAACCTGTATGACCTTGCCCCTGCCTCGAGTCCTGCAACACAAGTCTCTCCTGAGCAGAGCATTGCCTGAATTCAGAGTAAGGGAGTGTTCTGCAAGGCTCATCCCAGCCCCTGACGAGGCCACCTCCAGGGAGAAGGATCTTGCACATCCACCCCCCTGGGTGGATGGGAAAGTCCTTGGTTCTTGCATTCCCTRTCCCTCCTGGGTCAAGCCCAAACGTCATCCCTGTGTGACATGAGTAGATGTTGCTGCTCAGCACTGTGCCGATCTAGTGCAGGGCTTGACTGTGGCATCTGTGCTTGTTCTTGCTGTGCTGCAGGCAGGGAGGGATGTGCTGGAGCAGGGAGCAGCCTGCACATCCAGCAGGTCACTCGATGCTCAGCTTGTCCTCAGCCTGAGTCTGAGCTTGTGTCCRCAGAGTCAGGAGGGCAGATGAGCTCGAGCTCAACCCTGTGTGTAAAGAAAACATACATCTCATCCCAGTGACAAGGGAAGACTGGGAAGAAGAAGAACCTTTATCTTGCAGCTGCAGATGAGCAGATATGGGCCCCACCCCCTTGCTTCAGCATTTGAGGGAACTTGTGCAGCATAACTTGGGTACTTTTGAAAGTGTGTCCTTGTGTGTTAATGCTGCTTGTGCTTATTGCTCCTCTAGCTTCCATTTCCCCTGGTAACTGGTTGTTCTCCAAATAATCATGGAATGGTTTGGGTTGGAAGGGATTTTTAAAAGTCATCCAGTGCCACCCCCCTGCCACAGGCAGGGACTCCTTTTACTAGACCAGGTTGCTCCAATCCAATCCAAACACTTCTCAGGGATGGGGCAGCCACAGCTTCCCTGGGCAACCTGTGCCAGGGCCTCACCACCTTCATTGTGAAATGGGGCTTTTCTCTTGCTGCTGTRAACCTGTGTGTGCTGGGAGGAGCTGCAGTTATGGCTGCTTTGCTGACACTCACAAGCACTTGCTGTGGTCCTGCCTCAGCCAGTCAGTACCAGCCCCATGTCGAGCTGGCAGAGAAGGAGCCAGAGCCCAGACCAGCCTCTTGTGATGAGTTTTACCTAACAGGCTTTGATTCCAGCCCTGTAGAGCCACTCTCTTAACCCGTGCCACAAGTGCTGACTTGTGTTGGTAACAGCCATTTCTCTATTCACCTGTTCAACCCACAGCAGTTGACAGAAAAATGGCTTTTTTTGCAGTCGATGGATTCCCACCCCGAGCAGATCGCCCTGCGCCCCAAGGAGTTTTTCTGCACCTACGACATCGAAGTCCTGACTGAAATGCAGGTAAGGAAACTCCTATGTGTGCCTGCAGGAAAGTGCTGATATGCAGAGGCTGTATTTAGGGAATGTGGCAGCTCTCTCTGTTGTTGGCTCACTGGATGCCATTGTATGAMTACTGGGTCTCCCCCAGCCGCCTGCTTTGTGCCCCGGAGTGCAGGTTGCCCGTGGTTGTTCAAAACACAGCTGATGCAATGCTCCTGTGGCAGGAAGGACACCCTGGGCATGACCATGGTGTGGCCATCTGTGCTGGCCATCATTTCTTACCTGCCGTTCCTCATAGGGATCTGGGGGACCGGTTGCCCTCTGGTTAGAATGATCAGCCTTCAAACAGTGATGGCTTAAATATTTCTCCTTGTTATTTTATTTATATTGGGAGACCTTCAAGGATTTGTGAAATCTGGGAATATTTAAGGTCTCGGTTGACCAAGCTGTGAACAGGGACTAAAACTAACAGACTAACTAAAAACAACTAACTAACCAACTAAAACTAACATGGAGGACTAAAACCTGACAGGCAAGTTGATTGGGCTGGGAGCTCAGTGAAAATCTGGGATTTTGTCTCTTAACGTTATTTAGGAATGATTTCAGGTTGCGGCTGTGGATATCAAGAGCAAGGTAGCTGTGTTCAAGGATGGGTTTAAGATGGAATACAACAAGCTGCTGATAGCGACTGGAAACACGTAAGCTATGGACACATATCTTAAAGATCAAGAGAAACTGTTTTATCTGAGAGCGTGAGGAGCTCGTGCCTGAGGGTGAGGGGTGAAATGTGGCAGGTGAATTTGGACACTTGAGTTTGTTTGCAAGAGTGTRGAAAAGTCAAGGAACACCAAAGATACTGGATATGTCTCTATGTATCTACATCTATATATCTATATCTCTATTTGTATCTATATCTCATCATCCATCTATTTCATATCTATCTATGTCATATGTTRTAGAATCACAGGATGGTTTGGGTTGAAAGGGATCTTAAAGTTCGTCTGGTCTCAACACCCTGCCATGGGCAGGGACACCTTCCACTATCCCAAGTTGCTCCAAGCCCCATCCATTCTGGC
This sequence comes from Amblyornis subalaris, assembly GCA_018881555.1. NCBI lineage: Eukaryota > Metazoa > Chordata > Aves > Passeriformes > Ptilonorhynchidae > Amblyornis > Amblyornis subalaris. The sequence goes on from JACAXG010000236.1 coordinate 42,611, forward strand.
CTTGGACATTTCCAGGGATGGGCCCAGGACCTTGAATGTATTTTCTTTAACAAAAGCTCCCAAGTGGAAGCATCCTAATTTTTTTTAGAGGCCATTTTTGCCACATTGCTCTTCTTTTCACTCTCAATAACACTCAACCCTGACAACCAGATAATTAATCCCTCTGAATTTCCATCTTTCATTTCCTGCCAACCTTTAAGATCTTTCTCAGTGATAAAAGCTTAACACTTCACTGTTGCAGCCTTAATTAGGTGTTGCTGTTGCTCCAGTCTAGCAGGCCCTTTGGGAGCCTTGGGCCCAGGATGGGAGTTTTCAGGACTGAACSTGGTCCAGCTGTAGGGAAAGGTGGTGGTGATGTGCTGGGATCGCCCCAGACTGGCATTGTCACTTGTGCCCTGGAAGTAGTGGGTCAGTTTGTTTTCAACAGGAGGTTTCTCAAAATTGGCAGTTTAAGCTGAAAATGAGGCATCCTGGCTCTCCTTCCTTGTGTTCCTTACACAAAGCCATAAAATGAAGTAGGAGAAACACAGCCCCTGCAATATTTATTATCTGTGGAACGGATGCTGGAGAACAACCAGAGCTGGACTCACATTGGAAACCAGAATGCCGTCAGTCACAGGCAGTGCCACCAGGTGTGAATGGCTTGTACTGGGGTGTGCAGCASCACAGCCAAAATGCCATCTGCATCAGCCAGCCAATTAGGTTCAAAAGAGGATTAAGCCTTTGGCAATAATTTGAAAATCCGCATGCACAAGCTCCAGGTACACTGAGTAATCTGAGGTTCCTAAATCATTTAGGATCATCTGTCCCATTTCCAGATGTGAGTCAGGTATGCGCGGGCCAGATATTTAAAATATATAGGCTCCAGTAAGTGCTTGGGAAGGGCACGGTTAGGCTGCTACAGCACCAGCAGTGTGCCCGTGGGAATGGGGTGTGGAGCCTGCATCTGCAGAGGCTTATCAAACTTTTAATGTCTGGCTCCAAAGCACTGCTGGAGGACAAAGTGAATTTTCTGTGTCCCAGTAATTTCTGAAAATTTTACAACATGSCAGCAATTGAGCATGGCTTGTAAAGCAGTGCCTGTCCTGCGCCAGCTGCACTGCCCCAGGAAGGAGCTCCTCTGGGCCCACGGGTACACTAGTCCACGATGGGGCCTGGGGTGGCTGCCCAGCATCTCCTGCCCCATCATTGTCCACCAGCATTTGGGTTTTTCCATATTACGTCTCCAGCCCAGAGGAAGATGAAAAAAGCAAAGCTGGGGATGCTGCTGGAGCCCCAGAAGGGATGTTTGCAGTCCTGACGGGGGACTGCAGCTACCACGGGGTCAAGAAAAGCAGCTGTGTCACCCTCAGTGCTTTTCAGGCCCAAAGCTCTCAGCTGTAAAGGCAAGGAGATGGAAAATGTTTTCAACATCCGGACGCCCGAAGATGCCAACCGTGTGGTGAAGCTGGCCACGAGCAAGAACGTGGTGATCGTGGGAGCATCCTTCCTGGGTGAGCACTCGCTTGGCCTGTGTCCACATCCCAGCTCTCCACCTTTTCCAGTAGATGATTAAAGTCCCTCACACAGTTTTTTGCTGCATGGTTAAAGGTAATCCCCCCACCTAACTGGCCCTGGGGTAGTTCAGCTTCCAGCCCCAGGTGCCTGTAAGGACATTTCCTTGCTGAAGAAATTGATTTTCCGAAGAGACTGGGCTGACATGGGCACAGATACTGCTGTCCCAATCTGAAAAGCACACAGTAAGGCCAGGACTGGYGCTCATGTAGGTCCAAATCTGGTGTGTCTAGAGTTGGCTTCAGTCAGGAGAGGCTTGTTGGTGAGTGGGAGTCTGTGGGTTTATTCCTCTATTGCTTTTTAGCAGAGCAGTGAATTTTTAAAATGCACAGGACAAATCTTACAGTTTCTTTGATGGTTCTTCTTTTTGCTTGACCTGGTTCTAACAAAATTATTGTGGGTCCTAACAAAATAATAGTGGGTCCTGTAAGTCTTAAGCATAAATGGTTATTGGTCAGGGAATTTATTATAAAATATTAATTGTTTGTTTTTCTGCTTTTATAAAAGATAAACTTGTTTTAATGCTTCAGTCAATATGATCTACAGAAAAGCATGTGGTGTGGGGGGCCAGTTGCAAACTGCAGGTCATCAGAAAGATCCCTTTCCAAAAACCCCCATAGATAGAAAATGTCTTAGTGGAGGTTCCCATGCAATTCCCAGCACCAAAATTCTGCCATTCTGATGGGAGAAAACAGCTACTYCCGAGAGCTGTTTTCAGACCACAGCTGAGGCAGTCCCAGCTGCAGGAGGAAGGTTTCCCTTGGCTGAGGTCCGTCGTTCCATGTGCTACAGCTTCCCAGGGCACTTTGGGGCTTCATCACGGCCAGTTCCTCCCTTTGGTCTTTAAAACCTGCATCTAAGAACACCTGAATCGGTGTGGTCCCTGGTGTGACCAGGTCTGGTGGCTCCCCAGTTCTCCCAGAAGCACAGATCCAGCCTCCCCAGTCGGAGTGGGTGAGGCTGCTCCTCGGCTGCAGCCAGCTCTGGGGACAGTGGGCAGTGCCAGGTGGGTTCACTGGCCRCTCGGACCTGCTTCTCTTCCCCAGGGATGGAGGTGGCCGCCTACCTCGCGGAGAGGGCRCACTCGGTGTCCCTGGTGGAGCTGGAGGAAGTGCCCTTCAAGAAGTTCTTTGGGGAGAGGGTTGGCCGTGCTGTCATGAAGGTGAACTTGCTTTCACTTCTGGGGGGGTTGGTAACAGAGCGGGTTCTGCTTGTTTCACTTACTGCACTAATTAATTTACTTGATGTTTGTTGGCAAAGCTGTGATGGCAGCAGTCAGTGAGCTTGGGCTGTGTCTTCCCTGTCACAGTCCRTGTGCTGTAGAGCACCTTCTTCTGGCCCCGTGTTGTGGATGTGGGGATGCTGRCCCCTTTTGCAGCACAGGTGGAGGCGAGCCCTGGGGGTGGGCAGCGCAGTGCTGTGGGCAGAGGGAYGCCAGGACCAGGAGTGGTTCAGGATCCTGATGTCCCCTGCTCTGTCCTTTTTCCCCCTGCCAGATGTTCGAGAGCAACAGGGTGAAGTTCTACATGCAGACAGAGGTGTCAGAGCTGCGGGAGCAGGAGGGGAAGGTAAGGTGTGGGCAGGGGCTCCCCGGGACACTTCTGTGGCATCCCCCAAGGCTGCCATTCTCTTCCCTGCAGGGGTTTTGCTCTCCCCTCTTTCCTATCCTCTGAAATTCATACTCCTGGATTTAGCCCCCAGGAGCAAATGTGCACCAGTGTGGTGTGTGGGGTGACTTCATTGCTCCCACTCACCTCCTGCTGCTTTTCTAAGGAATTAATGGTCAGTTTGGGTCAGTTTGCACGTCACGAATGGGGCGAGGTGCCRGCTTGGCTTCCTGCTGCTACAGAAGGGTTTTGTCCCTAAAATAACTGTGATGTGCCCCCCGCCCCGTGTCTCCTGCAGCTGAAGGAGGTGGTGCTGAAGAGCGGGAAGGTGCTGCGTGCTGACGTCTGTGTCGTGGGTGTTGGTAAGGGTTGTGTGGGCACACAGCCGGGGACTGGGGGGCTCTGCTTGGCAGAGGGGATGTGGCAGCAGGGGTTCCTGGGGCTGCGTGACCAGGGGTGCTGGCAGTGATCTGCCAGCCCTGCTTGGCTGCCACACGTGAGTCTGCATAACTAAAAAAGGCCTTTCTAGAGCCTCCAGCCCAAAATGCAACTGAAAATATATTTGAGAAGTAGTAATGGGTTTGTTTTTTCCCRAAAAAAAACATTCAAAGTAGTTTCATCCTCTCAAGTTGTTTTATATTAAAGCTTCCTCAAACTGAATCTTTTAATGTTTTTTTTTTTATAAATTGCTGCTGACAGCAATAAAAAATGGATGCTGTATTAGAAAAGAAAAGAAAATACCCTATAGGAGAGGATATTTTTCTCCTTTACACTTAGGGGGGAAAAATCCCTTTCCTTCCCTCTCTATAGCTTTTCAAAATGCTGTGGACTGGAAAAATCACAGAATTAGTTCAATTCTGTTTTTGTTGTTTTATTTACTACTCTGGTTTGTGAAAAGGCTGGAGGTAAAAAAGAAAAAAAGATTTAAAAAGGAAAAGGAAGGTGAAGGAAAGGTACAGACTGGGGGAAGGCTGAGCAGCCTGGGCTGGAAACTCAAAGATTCCCTTTTAAATGTAATTTTTTTCCAAATATCTATAAAAGAGAATTAAATTGAAAATTATCTSCAAGCACTAGAAAAGGAGGGTGGTCAGGCTACACTGATGGCTTAGGGAAGGACAGGTATCCTGGGGAGCAGAGATTGATGCAGTGGGGGCTCTGTAGGGTACCTGGCCCTGCTTGGCCTCGGGATCAGCCTGCAGGGCTGTGGGACACCCAAATGCTGCAGCAGCAGCCTTTGCTTTCCCCCCAGGTGCAGTCCCAGCGACGGGCTTCCTCAAGCAGAGTGGCATCAACATCGACTCCAAGGGCTTCATCGTGGTCAACAAGGTGAGCCCAGGGGCTCTCCCTGCAGGAGGGAGAGCAGGAGGAGCTGGGTCAGCTCTCCTCACAGATGAGCTTCCCTGGGGCTTCAGACTGCTGCCACGGGGGATTCCATGGCTTTTTATCTGCCAAGATTGGCAGAATTGAAATTTTGGAATTCTTGGGGTTGGCCTGTGCAGGACCAGGAATTGGACTCCATGATCCTTTTGGGTCTCTTCTGTCTCAGGATATTCTGTGAGATGCTGAGATTCTGGAAGCATCACCAGGAGTGCCTGGGACCCCCCTGAAAGTGGGAGGTTTGCAAAGCCCAGCCCTGGATGCTCTGGGTTGGGTCTGGCTCTGAGCTGTCCTGGAGTGGTGTGGATATTTGGGGGGGAAAAATTGAGGAAGATCCATCTTTTCAAGGATCCTAAAGGATCTCATCTTTTCTCTGCACCGCCAGTGACTGTGATGGGAGCGGTGTTAGTGCTGATGGGGGTTGGTGCCATGGGCAAAGGAGCGTGTTGGGGGGTCGAGGCTCCTCCRATGCCTCACCCTCACAGTGCCACATACCCTGTGCTTACACTCATCTGTGTGATAAGCTGGGCTCTTTCTGCAAACACCAACAAACCCCAGACTTCTGAGAGGGGCTCCAGGACACCAGTCCATGTCTCWTTTTTCTGGATAACCCACTGGCAGAGGAATACTGTAGATCCCTGCCTGTGTGTTCTCCTTTGAAAGTGAAGAAAGCTGAATGAAATCCCGCACGGGTGTCCCACAGCCGAGCAGATCTTGTCCATGTGTCCTTGGAGACCATGGCAGTTCTGGACCACATCACTGTTTCTGTTCACATGGRGTGCAAACCTCCCTAATGCCCACCTCTGTTCCCCCTTGCAGATGATGCAGACCAACATCCCTGGGGTCTTTGCTGCTGGAGATGCTGTCACCTTTCCGCTGGCCTTGAGGAATAACAAGAAAGTCAATGTTCCCCACTGGCAGATGGCCCACATGCATGGTAGGTACTTTGCCGAAAAGAGCCTTTTCCAGATTCTCAGGAAATTTCCAAAACCTATAGCGAGAGAATGAGACAACTTCCAACAGAGAGACTGGGYGATTGTATTGAACATTTTGAAGTGTGTATATCTTATCCTGCCTATTCTGCCTTCATCTGTCAGCACTCTTGTCAAGCTTTGCCTAACGATGCCTCATCACCAGCACAGGGATACCCATGGACAGGCTTTCCCACATTCCCTCTGCTCCCTTGCTGCGAGAGTCTGCTCTTCTTGCCCTGGGATGCTTAGGAGCTCACATCCTATYGCCAGCTGGGCTGCCCATGCTGCTGGGCTGGCCCAGGAAGGCGCTGCAGAGCTCCGACCCTTCTCCCCCCGTGTGATTGGCTGCCCTTACGGCCACAGTCCCACGGGGAGGTTTCCCTCTGGGTGGGTGCCCTGGGTGAGAGGTTTTGGAACCACAGCTCCTAAGTCAGCCTTTGGACACATTCCCCTGGTCCAGGCATGCTTCTGCAGCAGTCCCTGTACCCCAACAGTCTCTCTGCTCTCCCAGAGTATGTCCAGCCCATCCCCATGTGGGTGGGAGCTCAGCACACTCTCAGCCCTGTCACTATTGCAAAAGTCGGGGGAAAAGAGTCTCATGACACATTGCCCATGCCAGCGGGAGTGACGGATAGGAGCTGCACCATGGGGAGAAGTCCGAGCCCATCTTCGTGTGCTTCCTGCTTGCTCTTTGTYGCTGTGTGGGTTTTTTTCAGCAGCAGTTCTCGGTTTCCCTGTACTCTGTGACTGGCAGTGTTGATGCTGTGCTGTGACCCGAGGGCAGAGCACAAAGCTTGCCCTGGAGTGGAAATTCCCCACCCCTGTGCTCTCTGGCAGGCCGCATCGCCGCACTGAACATGCTGGCCCACGGCACGGAGATCAGCACCGTCCCGTTCCTGTGGACTGCCATGTTCGGGAAGAGCATCCGATACGCGGGTGAGGGGCTCCCTGGGGCTGCTGCAGAGTTTGTGATGGTGTAGGTGTCCTGGGATAGAGGAGCCATGGACACCCCCCTTGCTGTGAACCCTCCACGCCAACCTCTGCCACAGGGCTGCWTTCCTGCCTGGCTTCCACAGGGTTCAGTGTTTCCTCTGAAACCTGTCTGCATGAAGTACACTTCTCTACACATGGTGGGGAATTGACTTATATTTGATATCGGGAAGGRGTTGTTCCCTGTGAGGGKGGGGAGGCCCTGAGGTTGCCCAGAGAAGCTGTGGCTGCCCCATCCCTGGAAGTGCCCAAGGCCAGGTTGGATGGGGTGTGGAGCAACCTGGGATAGTGGAAGKTKTCCCTGCCAAGGCAGGGGGTTGGAACAATATGTTTTTTAAGGCCCCTTTCATCCCAAAACCATCCTGTGATTCTGTGATTTTTGGTACCTGCTTCTTCTGGTGCTGGTCTCTTGGCCACTGCAGGACATTCTTCCTGTAGCTTTGGAGTGAAACACCCTGTCTTAAAGCTGGATCCAGAGGAATTGTTGCTGAATCCACTTCTTCTTTGCTTTCCAGGCCATGGGGAAGGATTCGATGATGTTGTCATTCAGGGAGATTTAGATGAACTGAAGTTTGTGGCATTTTATACCAAGTAAGTGTTTCTCTTGTCCACACAGGCATTCATCTGAGATTACTTTGCCATGCTGGAAAAGAATTCTGCCAGAACTTCTGTCAGTTCCTTTTGTTCATCTCTGGACACTGAGCTTACAAAAGGCCCTGGAGAAATTATGTTCTGATTGTACAAGGAGTTAAACTGGTCTTTGGACCTGGTGTYGCTGCCAGATGTAAACCCTTTGTCTGTTCACATAATCTCTGGGAGCAGATGATGGCTTCTACTGCCAATTCCTATCAAATATTTCCTTCCCATCTCATCACCATGTTAATGGTTTGTGACCAGGACTGGACAGGGTGCTCAGGCATCACCTTTCTGCTTCTGGTTTGACAAATTGAGTTCAAAAAACTCTTCTGTCTATAACAAGCTCTGAAGGTTTGCAGGAGCTCAGGAGCTTTGTTACATCTGTAGTGAAGCCCAGCTCTCCCCCAGGCTGGGAGCCTACCTGGGAATGCAGTCCTGAGATGTGTTGGCAGCTGGGATGTGTTGCCTCAGCTGTTCTGGAGCCATGCTGGCTGTTTAGACTGGAAAGACAGTGCACCATGAATTTATCCCAAAAATATTTGCTGCTGTTTATTCTTCTGTTGCCTTTGTCCATCTGAAGCCGGTGGCCACAGAACCTCCTCATGCCTGGAGCCGGAGAGGTTTCTCCAAGTGCTTTCTGATGTTAGGGATAGGAGAGGGAAACCAGGGAAGCAAAGRGCTGCTCAGCGCAGCCATCAAACTACTCAGCATACAGGCAGGGATCAGGAGGAAGCTCTGGACAGGAGCCAGGTCCAGCTCTGCAGAGATCACCTCGCTGCCCCTCTCTCCCTTCTCTAATGTCCTCCATGCTTTCCCCCTCCCTGAGGATGGCYCACTTGCCCGTGTCACTCCAAAATCGAATCTGGCAGTTGGATGTGTCCATTGGGCCTGGAGAGGCACAGGGCTTGGTGTATCACCCCGGGGGTCCCCGATGCTCACCCTCCTCCCCCTGGTCCCTGCACACCTTGGGTAAACACCTGCTGCAGGGATGGGGCTCCAGCTGGCAGCCGGGATCCTTCACACACTGGACACAGCTCAGASTGTGCTGGAACCTTGGCCAAAATTGCCTGAAGGGGTGGGCTTGTGCCAAGGCACGACCTGTGCTGGGGAGGGCTGCTGTGGGGATATTCTCCTCCTGCAGCCTTTCCATACCAGAGCATTTATCTCTTTATCCCAATGCTGATTAGAAAAGAAAGGTCAGGTTGCTTTAATTAAAGATCTGAGGAGGCTGTTCAAAGGGGACGCCCTGAGCAAGGTGCATAATTCCTGCTCCACGCCAGGGACCCATGCTCTGTGTGCTGCAGGGGACGGGAGCTGCTGGGGGAGCTGGGCTCGGTGGGCAGCGCTGGGGTCCCTGCTGAGCACTGTGTTGTTCTGCCACCCAGGAGGGGCTCCCGGAGGTGGCGTGTGGGTACCAGGACGGCATTCCACGCTCAGAGCCGGAGGTACTGGGGAGCACCGGCTGGCGGGGGTCAGCCAGTGTGTCCCCCGCTGCTTTGCTCCCTGTCTGTGAGAGGCCACTGGAGCATTTCTTCCTCTTTCTTGTTTGGTGATGGTTCTTCTGGTTGGTGCTAATGCTTTTGAACTGAGGACAGTCCCAAGCTGACCATTTCTTCCCGCTTCTTTCTGCGCCCCCTGTGGTTTGGACTCTTCTCGTCCTGGTCCTCCTTGGTTGTTGCAGGAACCACTGGTGGTTCCCACTCCTGCAGCCTGTCCTCAGCATTGGCTTTCACAATAAGGCTCCTTTTACCCCAGAGTTTGAAGAGGAAAGCTGTTCACCTTTCCCCAGTCAGAGCTGCGTAGAGGTCAGTAAAAGGCCCTGTGCTGGGAGCTGTAGGGGACAGTGTTCTGCAGATGTCCCCATGGGAGACTGCCTTCACTGCTACCTCAGCCAGAACAGACCGATGTCATCCCATCCCAAAAGACTTTGGAGACCAGGGAATTGCTGTGGCTGTCTTCTTCACGGTTCCCCACTTCTGTTACACTGAACCCTGCTAAGGAAGGGAAGAACATGTAGATGCATCCACTATGCTTCCTCTTCCCTCAGCCTTCACGCCAAGACTTCTGATTGATCCAAATCCCAGCTTCAGGAAGGGTATTCTTGTTGCTGCTGAAGACCTTTTGAAACAGAGGGATTCCTCCTGGCTTCCCCATCTGTCTGACAAAGTGTTCAAAAGCCACTGCTGATGCGGAACACTCCAGCTCACCAGCAACCATTGAGTTATTTTGCAAAAGGAGCAGCTACCCCATGTCCTGCTGACACAAACATTTGGGCTGCATCCGCCTTCCTGGCTGGCCCCATTGGGCACTGCCTGGGCTTGAAGCTGAGCCGGTGGGAAGCTGGTGGGAGTACACCTTCTGGTTCCCTTGCACACCTTGGTTATTCATTGCCTTGGAACAGCACATCTCCCACTGCTTTTGATGGATAGGTCTCTCCAATCACTTTGTCTTTCCCAGCTGGGAGCTGGCTCTGCTCAGGAAACTTTCTCTCCTTTATTTGCAATATTCCTTATTTAGAAATGCAAGCCTTTTGAAACAGTCTGTGATGGAGCTGCCCCGCGGCTTTGTGGACAGCTGTGAGAGATGGCTTTAACTCCCATGGCTACACAGCAATGAAGTGTCCTCTGAAACATGGTTTTGCTCTCCTCCTCCTGGGAATTAGGCAGACATGCCCTCCACCCTAGCTTCTCTTTGCTCCATTGATCACAGAGCTCTTTGGCAGTGGATTTAAGAGCAGATCTTGGTTTGGTGGGAGCTTCTACTCTTCAGTTTACTCAACAATATCACCAGAGTTTAATATCTTACCCACACACCTTCCCTGATCTCACACTGTCCATTCAGTTATCTCTTCATGAGCCATCTTGTGGGTCAGGCTTTGAAGGTTTATGTTTGGATGAACCTCGGCAAACCTCAAATGAGGAGACCCCTTYTCGTTTGCCTGTGGCTTTTAGCCAAAGGTCCCCCAGCATTTTTATATCCTCTTCCTACTGCTTCATTTGTTTTCCACTCAACCTTTGCAGCTGCATTGGGATCCTGGTAGAGGAACAGTCAGCTGACCTGGACATCCCATATACATGAGGACTTCCTCAGTAGGACCCTGGGGTTGGACACCTCAGCTGTCCCAGTGCCTGTGGAGCATCTCAGAGGGGGGCACTCTGCCTGCTTCAAGGTGGGGATCAGGAAGGGGATGTGGAACATCCTGACCGAGTGTCCCACAGGGAAATCCTGACCACCTGCCTTTCCATTCCCTCGGCACAGGGCAGCAGTGTAGGCATCACAGAAACCACTGGGCATCCTTCCTTTATCCACCATTAGATCTACCTTTTGTGGTGTTTTCCYGCAGGTGCCAGGGTGCCAGAGCTGTCTCCTTCCCCAAGGCACCCTAGTGATGCTCACCATGCCAGCACATGCAGACTGGGAGATCACCAGGGCCAGCATGCCGTGTCAGCTCTGAGCCCTCTCCTGACCCTTGTTCCAGCCACTAGCACAGTCTGTGTGGTGCTCATGCCTTGGGATCGGGCCTGGCTCTGGAGTGGGTGTTTCTCTTTGCTTCCCTTTTCTCTCCAGTGTGCTGGGTTTTGGGTGATGGAGCTGTGGCCATCCAGGCTGCTCTAACTGCTCTGCTCTGCCTGGCCCTAGGAGTGACGAGGTGGTGGCTGTGGCCAGCATGAACTACGACCCCATTGTCTCCAAGGTTGCTGAGGTCCTGGCTGCTGGCAGGACCATCCGGAAGCGCGATGTGGAGTAAGTAGACGGGCAGTGGRAACTGGCAGTGCCAGAGCAGCAGCTAAGCACAGCCATGGGGTGCTGGGCAGGGCTGAGCCTTTCCCACTGCTCCCTCTCCATACCCTTCTTGCATCTCCCTTCCTGTTCTGCTTGCTCCATCCCCCCAGTGCTGCCTCCCTGTTGCCTCCAGGTCTGGCATCCCTCACACATGGGGTTTGTCTTAAAGGCCAGGACACAAATCCTTGCACAGACAGGATGGGATGGGGATACTCCCTGCCTTCAGGCACCGGCACATGACCGAGGAAGCAATGCCTGATGCTGGGGTGCCCCTGGGCATCCAGGCAGTCAAGGGGACCTGCAGAGAGGGACTGGGTGTGCACAACCCCGTGCACAACCCAGCCCAGAGAGCTGGTGGTGCCAGGATGCCAGCCAGTGGTTTCTCAGCCTCCAGTTCCTTGGAGCAGAGCTCATCAGCAAAGGGCATTTTTCTCCCTTCACTTTGTTTTTAAGACCTTGCAGAGGAAAGAGCATAGCTTTGTCCTGAGGGTGGGTGCTGGAAGGCAAATGCTGGGAGGTGATAACAGCTGGGAAGGAGCCTTTAGAGTGGGAATCAGAGCTTCAGAGGGAATGTGGGTCCCTGTCCCAGGGGTGTTTCCACATCTAGAATAAAAGCAGATCTTTTCAAAAGCTCAGGGAGAGGAGCACTCCCAAGCCCCAGGCAGCTCTGAGCCAGCTCAGACTCCCTCAGCACCCCTGGGATGGGGAGCATGTCGTGGGCCCACCCAGCCAAGACAGGGTTCGTAAAATGACAGAACAGTTTGGGTTGGAAGGGACCTTAAAGCCCATACAGATCCACCCCCTGCCATGGGCAGGGACACCTCCCATTATCCCAGGTTACTCCAAGCCCCGTCCAACCTGGCCTTGGACGCTTGCAGGGATGGGGCAGCCACAGCTTCTCTGGGCAGCCTGTGCCAGGGTCTCACCACCCTCATAGGGGAGAATTTCTTGTGCCATCATCCCCAATAAATTGGGAAATGGTTGCTGGTGTCCCATTTGGTGGCTGGGAGGGAGGTGGTATCTCATGGGCATTCCAGTGGTGGGGAGGAGCTGTTGGCCCTGTGGTGGGGCTYGGGGGCTGGAGGAAGCCAGATTAAACCTGAATGTTTTTTCTCTCTGTCTCCTGCTGCTTTCACAACTTTAGGCTGTTTGTCCGTCATGGCAAGTACGTTTGGTTTGGGGTCCTGGGTGTTCTGGGTGTGAGGGGCTGGCAGGAGGGACAGCCTGCCCCCTGACTGGGCCATGTCCCTAATCCCTTTTGGGGACACTGGTTACATGGGGGGCATCCTTGTTTTGCATCCCCTTCGCATGGGGGGCAATGCTGKATTGTAGGGCTGGGGCTGCCTGGAGCCATGTCAGGCACAGATCCGCTGGGAATGGGCAGCTGCCTGTTGGCTGGAGGTTTGGTGGCTTTCCRTGGATATTCAGCTGAAGAGCTGCTTTTAGGTAAAAAAACATGAAATCTTTGAGCTCAGTTTTACATGGAATTGAGGATCTGCATGTGACTTTTTGGACAGTTTAGTGACAGGTGAGTGAGGGCAGAGGAAGGAGCAGTGCAGCAGAGCGCTGGGCGCCAAAGACTGGACTGGCATCAAAGCCCACCAGGAGCATTTGCCTGCACACATTGGGCAACCCCTCACAGCACTGTGGTTTTTCTCTCTTTTAGAACTGGAGACATGTCCTGGCTAACAGGGAAAGGCTCCTAATGCCGCTGGTGGGTGAGCCCTCCTGATGCTGCACTCACCGTGGGGAGATGGGACGGCAGCTCCACGGCCCAGCGGGAACCCTGTGGCTCAGCCATTTCCCTTTGAGGCCTGGAAGAACCCACGCCTGGCATTGTACACTGACCTTCCCAGGAGGACCTCCCGCGGCTCCTCTGCCCCCGTGCCTGCTGGGCTGGGACTCCGTTGTGGCAGTTCCTGTGGGATGCTGGAAAAGCAGCCCCCAGAGAGTGTGGGGTTTGGCGCTGGCAGTGGGCACGGGCGCCGCGCGGCTCCGGATGCTGCCGTCGGGCTGAGGGTCCCCATGCGGGTCTGCCCCACGCGTGTCCCTCACCCCCATAAGCAGCACGAGTGCCTTTGGTTGCTCCTGTGCTTTCATGCATGATGCTCCTTCCCAAATTCTCTTCGGTCCCCGCAGAGCTCCAGTGTGCATCCCTGCAGAGCCTGACATCCGCTCCCTCCCTGCATGGCTGCAGCGTTTGCCACGGCTCTCCCTGCGCCCACCCGCCCCAGGGAGCGTCTGGGCGGGCCAGGAGGTGGGGTCACACTGTGCAGCTTGTGCTTGTGTTGTCCAGGCTGGTCCTGTGCAGGCCCCCCAGCAGAGGTGGGTCCCTGGCCATGCTGGGGGTTCTGGATCTCATGCGTCCCCCCAGCATCTCCCGTCCTGGAGCAGCCAAGGGGCTGGAGTGCGTTCCCTGTCTCTTGGGGCTCAGTTTGGGCTTGGGCACTGGCAGCTCTCRGTCTGTCCCCGGGGTGTGGAGTGGGGGTCCCTGAAGAGCTGGGATGGCTCAGCTGCAGCCCTGGGCTTGGTGGCCGCCCTTCCAGCCAGCCTTGGGATGTCTCTCCTTAATGCTATCCTGGGATTAGTGCTGCTGCTGAGGCGTTATTCGAGGAAAAGTAGCTGCAGGAGCATTTCTGGCTGTCCATCCTCTGTCACTCATCAGCCTAGTGACAAGGCTGCATTTCTCAGCCCCCCATGCCAGTGCTCTGCTGCCCTGTTTCCTGCCCCGTGCTGAAGAAGAGCCGTGTCTCCAGCTCAGGAGTGGACCTGGCCAGCCACAGCCCTGTGTCCATGAGCCCAGCAGAGTGGGGGGATGAGGATCCCCCTTGAAGAGACTCCAGTGCTTTGTTCAGGGGGCGACTTCTTCCCCAGCAGTCAGTGTTTTACCCTCAGTCCAAAACAAGAGGATTTATATTTTTAATTTGATTCACCCCCTATGAATTAAAGCAATACTATTCTTGGGATCTGGATCATTTCTGATTCCTTCCAAGGCCTTGGGTCACCTCTGCAGATTGGCCAGGTGGTTCAAGCACCTCTTCTCTGGAGACTTCCCACCTGTGTCCAGCTCACCTGTATTTATTTCGAGTCTTTCAGATCTTAGCTAGGTAGAAATGTCACCAGTGTCTATCACATCTCTGGTTGGTCTCTCCTCGTTTCACTGCAAGGCTTTTCCCAAGTGGAATGACCAGGGGGGATGGTAGCAGGACGTGCACAATCCAGCACACAGCACTGAACAGGGACCACTGCGTGTCTGCTGGATGCACACAGGGATGGGAACTTGCAGGTCTCATCTCGGGTCCCAAAAGGCAAATGTCAATGTTGCTGTCCCCAGTGCAGTGTGGGTGAGGGCAGGGCAGGGGTGGACGGGACTGCTCAGTTCCCAGTGCCTCAGGCAGGGCTCTTCCAGTGGCCGGGGCCGTGGGCACTGCCCAGGTGGAAGCAGCTGCCCGGGTGCTGCCACGGCTCTGCCCACTGCCGGGGAGATCTGGCTTTGTATCCCGTGTCCTGCTGTTGGGACGGTTGGACTTGGCTTTGTCAGCTCCCCAAGGGACCCGGCTGGGGTGCCAGGGGACTCTGGGGCACCACAGGGTGGCATTCCCTGGAGCTCTGTGGCATATCTTCTATGCTGGGTGAGACTGGCAGCTCCCCCAGCACAGCTTGGCTACGCGCTGGCAGGGTGCTTCATTTTCCAGGAAGATGTTTTTTGACCTCCTTTGCTTCTGATGAGGCCTCATCCAGTATTGGGCATGAACTTCACAAAGTGGGCATCACCCCCATGTTGACAGGGCTGAAGACCATTCAGGGACTAAGGAAGGACCTTCTACCCCAGCTTACAGCTGCAGTGTGGGGGACAAGTCTCATTCACCCCTTTTTACAGAGGAGTTGTTTCAGCCAGGGCTGGGAATATCACCCATGACGAGAAATCCCAGTCACCACTGTAGCTTTCCTTGGGACATGTGCCAGGTTGTGGGCAGGGCTGCTGGCTCAGATCAATATTGCTCCTCTACACAGGGTGGGATGGTGTTGAATCTGGGACCCTTCGTCCAGTGCGTTGGCAAATGCCTGCTGGTGGAGTGCTTGTCCTGGAGCTGGGCAAGGCTGGGTTGTCTTCCCTGCCACCTCTCCAGGCACATCTTGTAACCACTCATGCCGAGACACAAAGTTTCCATCCCTACTTAAGAAACTGCCTGTCCCATGAGGAATGAGAGCCCAGCTGGGGCACGCGCAGCCTGTTAGTGACCCCCAGCTGCACTGCCCCATCTCGGTTACCTTCGCCAGACTGCCCAGGTATCTTCTTGGTTGCTTACCTTGCGTGCCCATGCAGATGTGATGCCTCCGGACCCTGAGCTCTGCAACAGTTCCTGCTCCTCAGATTCTGGGCTGTGCTTGTCACCCTGCCCATTTCTTGCTTCATGTGCTGGCAGGACCTGGGGGACACATGTTGGGCACAGCACACCTAGGGTTTTGCCTCTACTCCACCTGGAGTACTGCATCCAGCTCTGGGGTCCCAGCACACGAAGGATTTGAAGCTGCTGGAGCAGGTCCAGAGGAGGCCATGGAGATGCYCCAAGGGCTRGAGCCCCTCTGCTCTGGAGCCAGGCTAGGAGAGCTGGGGGTGTTTACCTGGAGAAGATAAGGCTCCAGGGAGACCCCAGAGCCCCTTCCAGTGCCTAAAGGGGCTCCAGGAGAGCTGGAGAGGGGCTTGGGACAAGGGATGGAGGGACAGGACAAGGGCAGGGTTAGATGCAATATTGGGAAGGAATGCTTGGCTGTGAGAGTGGTGAGGGCCTGGCACAGGCTGCCCAGAGAAGCTGTGGTTGCCCCTGGATCCCTGGAAGTGTCCAAGGCCAAGTTGGAGGGGGCTTGGAGCAACCTGGGATAGTGGAAGATGTCCCTACCCATGGCAGGGGGCGGAATAAGATGAGCTTTAAGGTCCCTTCCAACCCAAACCACTGTCATTCTGTGATCCTACGACTTTGGCCAGTCAGGTGTTGGTCTAACCATGCTTTCAGCCCCAGTTAGTTTGGTTTTGGCAGCATATGGATGTGAGCTCTGCAGTTTCATTTTAGCTTTATCAAGCAGAAAAATCTGCCTGTCTTTGGTTTCTTGTGTTCGACAGTGCCTGGCCCTTAAGGACCACATTTGTAACACTTGTTCCCACTATTTGAGGCAGCTTCTCTGATGCACCTTATGGGGCGAGTTGGAGGCGGAAGTTCATGACCACATCTCTTGGGTAGGACTGACACTTGCAGAGTGTGTCCAGAGAAGGGAATGGAGCTGGGGAAGGGGCTGGAGCACAAGGAGTGGCTGAGGGAGCTGGGGGAGCTCAGTCTGGAGAAAAGGAGGCTCAGGGGGACCTTGGTCTCCACAACTCCCTGACAGGAGGGTGCAACCAGGCGCTGCTCCCAGGGAAYGAGGGACAGGATGAGAGGAAATACCCTCAAGCTGTGCCAGGGATGTTTAGGTTGAATATTAGGGAAAATTGCTTCATGGAAAGGGTTGTCCAGCTCTTGCACAGGCTGTCCAGAGAGACGGTGAAGTCCCCATCCCAGGAAGTGCTCAAAAAMCAAGTAGATATGGCACTTGGGGACATGGGTTAGTAATGGCCCTAGCAGTGCTGGGTTTATGGTTCAACCTGATGATCTAGAGGGCATTTCTCACATCAGTGATTCTGTGATTTTAAACTTCAAGTTCTTGAAGCACCATCCCCTTTCTCTGCCGTTCACCTGTGGCTCAAACAACCCCTCACCCATCATCCTCCMCTGCCCTCCCCAGCAACTCTGAGCCTGGATGGGGCATGGGGACAYTGAGGAGTGTGGAGATCCACAGGAGTGGAGCAGGGGAGTAGGGGGGCATCYTCATCTGTCAGGGGCCTTCGAGGTGCTGTGTTGATACAGCCTGGCTGGGAGAGAGTGCACCTGCTGCAAGTCAAGGTGATGGGTACAACCTGCTGTCACCCCCTAAAGATGCTGTGGAGGGGAGATGCTCTGTGACTTGTGACTCTCTTGCAACTCCACCTTGTGATTCCTGCACGGGCTTGGTGTCCCAAGGTGGGAATTCTCCTTCCCCAGATCGCCCTTCCAGCTCAGCAACCCTGTCCTGAGGGAGCCAATGGCTGTGTGACCCTGCGCATTAGCCTGGCCCGTCATCCCATTGATTGCTGCTGGCTAATCCCGGCTGAGCCGGGCAGGGCTCAGCTGCTGGCCATGGCCGCGCCCACCCTGCTGCCCCCCAGCCTGCGCCGGGGCTTGGTGGCCTTCAGCGGCTCCCTCTTCATCAACAACAAGACGTGGGATAGCGGCACTGCCCACACCTACCAGCCAGGTATGGGCAGAGGGGCTCTGCAGAGGGGGCTTGGGGAGGGGGGCTGTTCATCACCCTGCTCAGCACATCACCAAAACACCCGGGTGCCTCTGAGCCAGGAGCACCCAAAAGATCCCTTCACCCACCCACCAAGGAGGGGAGCAAAAATTAGAAGAGTTGCTGCACTCAGCCACTTGTGGGACCCRGGGGCTGTTGCTGCCCTCTGTGAGCTGCGAGGGGGGGTCCCTCTGGGCAGGGGGACCCTGGGCCTGCTGGGCTGCCTGCCCACCCCTGCCTGTCCTGCCTAGCTCACGAGGTGCTGTCCAGCCTGCCCCTCCAGGTGATGCTCTACTTTAACGTCTACTACTTCCCAGTGTGGTGCCTSGCTGAGGGGATGATGCTGCACCTGAAGGTACCATCCCATGGAGCTGCTCCTGCCCAGCCTCCCTCGGCATGGGGGGGACACAGTGAGCACGGGACAGGGGAGCCTCTTCAGAACTAATGGGTTCCCAAAATGCCCTGACCCCCACGAAACATGATGGCTCATCTCTGGCTGYCAGAAATGGAAATCATGAACTTTCCAGGCAGGGAAGGTTAAACTGGGAGGGAAGAGTGGGCAGAACTGGGCACCAGCCTGGYGGAAGCTGGCAGAGCATGAAGACCTGGGTATGGGAGGTGGGTACAGGGAGCTGGGCATGGGGTGCAGGGGTCAGGGAGGATGACACAGGTATCAGGCATGGAGCACAGGGAATGGGAAACTGGGCATGGACAGCTGGACTGGGATGCAGGAGCTGGGGCTGACTGGGACAAGGCTGTGCCCCTATTACAGTACCACCTGCTGCCTTGGCACTACCAGTTCCTGCTGGTCACAGCCTTCCTCATCCTCTCGCTGGCTGAGGGCTCCCGACTCTACCTGGGCTACCTGGGAAACCTCCAGGAAAAGGTAAGCACTGCCTGCCCCGGCCACAAAGCCTCCAGTTYTCAGAGAGGATCAGCCCAGCTTGGGGAGCTGGATGTCCCCTCACTTGGGACCGAAGTGCCCATCACTATCCTTCCCTCTGGAGTTCTACCTGGAGCTGTCCCAGGAGGGAATTGGGGGTGCAGGCAGGACCTGGAGACAGGGAATGAAGGGGACCCACTCGTTCTCCTGCTGTATCCCTCCTGGGTAACCCTTCAGGACTGGGTTGCCAGCATCTGACCACATCTGACCACAGCTCTGTGTGGCAGGGACATCCCTGGTACCCGGGTGCCAAGGCCAGCAGTGGCCAATGCAGGGAGCTCCTGGGGCACAGAGGCTCAGCCCATCGCTGCCTCCCCGCCCCATCTCAGCAGGTTCTGCTCCTGCAGGTGCCTGAGCTGGCCGGGTTCCTGCTCCTCTCCTTCCTGATCCAGCTGCCCCTCCTGCTCTTCCTGCTGATGGACAGCCAGGTCATCCACCTGCCGCTGGAGGTGCCCATGCACAGCTTGTTCCTGGCCTTCCTCCTCGCCGAGATCGTGGCAGCCTTCCTGGCGCTGAGGACCATGACCAAGCACCTGGCGGCACAGTTCTACCTGCGGCAGTTCCAGGAGGGCGGGATGGGCCGGCCGGGCCCGGGGGGCACAGGGGGACAGGCAGCTGAGATGGGGTGATGCTGTGGAACCCCTCCACCTCACAGAGTCGGTCCTGGCAGRGAGCATTAAACAGTGCTTGAACCCACACTGCTTTTGAGCCTTGAGGAGTTCCTAGAGCAGCACCTGGACACAGCTCTGGCCGACCCCTGCCCTGCACCAGCCAACACAGCCCGGGACAGGTGGGAGCGAGGGGTCAGCACCTCTGAAAGGCTCCAGCTCGCCCCAGGGCTGTGCCTGTCATCACTGAGCATCAGCCCTGGCAGGAGGCAGGAAGCAGGGTGCAGGAGCCACTGCATGCCCCTAGGAAGTACCAGCTCCGGGCTGGAACCTTAAGCTCAGCTCTTAAACCCTCCCTGAGCTTCCCAGGGAGCTCCTGAGAATCCGGGTGGCCTGCATGAAGCCATCCCAGCTGGAAGCATGCAGGGTGCTGAGGTGCAAGAGCAGCACCGGACAACCTTACAGCCTCCCCCAGGGMTAGAGACAGAGCAGAGCCTCCTCCSACTTCCAGAACAGCTTTATTCCATTGCATCCCTGTTTTTCAAGGGAAATCAAAGCCCGTGGCTGACATAATGTGGAGAAATGCAAAGTGTTTTAAGCCTCTTGTGCCAAGCAGGACCGGCCACTCCCCAGCACGCTCTGGTTCCTGGGCAGCTCAGCAGGCAGCTCAGCTCCAGCACCAYCTGTCAGTGCTGGGAGCTGCACCTGGGATGGGCTTTGTGCTCCAGGAGCCAAGAACTGCTGCTGCTGCCAGTGCTTCTCCAGGAAAGGCAGACCCCAACCCCAGCAGTGCACACCTGGGCCAGGACCGGCCCACCTCCACCTGGGCTGCAGCTGTGCCCCCGTTGTATCTGCCTGGAGGTGGCTCCGGAGGGAGGGGTGCTTGTGGCGGAGCATTCCCAATGTCCCTAAGCTGCAGCCTCAGGCTTACCTTTAGGGGGTTTTGCCTGCAAAATGAACAGGGACATCAGTACAACAGGCATGGGGACAGCCCAGGTGGCCCTGGGCTGCTCTGCTTGGTCCTACGTGACCAGATTCACTGTCCGAGACCCCCACTCCACTCTGAATTCGAGATCAGGCATTAGGAACATTTTCCTCCCAGTAGGATGGTGCAGCCTTGGGGCAGTTCACCAGGAGCAGGAGGATCTCAGTGCTCAGAGATTCCAAAGATTTGGTCAGACAAAACTGGAGAGGACCTGAGGCAGGGCTGGCAGCTCTCCTGCTTTGTGGGGGCCCCCCAGTGACTCCCTGATTCACCAGGGCAGTGAATTCCCACAGAGGGAATCATGCACGGCACGAAAACCTGTCACTGAACCACAGCACAGCATGTGCTCTGAAGAGCTGCCCTCTCTCTGCATGGAGTCCAGCCAGATTCCATTTGGAAGAAAGTGAGTAAGTGTGGAGCTCGGTCAGTTTTCCAAGTGCGGTCCCCATGGAGACCCCTTGCTGTCCAACAGTAGATGAGGTCATGGTGCAGCTTTCTCCGACTCCCAGCACCAGACAGGTCCCTCTCCCAGTTCAGACCAGCTACCAAGCCCAAAAGTTGGAGACTAAGAGCTGGTCCACCAGGTTTTTCCCAGATCTTGGGTACTAAGTTTTAACCATGGGGCAGGAAATCATTAAATCAAAAATAATTCGCTCCAAAAATCTTCACTCCAACCTCCTCCTTCCCATGTGGCCCTATCCTTACCTCCTCGAACTTCTCCTTCCAATAAAGGTCAGCCTTTGCATCCAGGTAGAGCAGAACCAGGTCACAGACCACCGTAGCCTGGAGACAGACAAACGTTGCATACTGTCTGCACGGAGACTTCCCACAGGAAAGCCTGGCCCTCCATCCTGGCTCCCACTGAACCCCACAGCTGTGGGACAGTGCTGGGGGCAGTGAGCCAGCCCTGCCTTCAGCCAGGCCACCTGCCAGCTCCACTGGCTCCTCTCTGACCCAACCTGCTCCCCTGAGCTGCATGGGAGGTCAGACAGGATCCCTGGGCTGCAATGGATGGACAGGGAGGGCTGTTCCAGCACCCTCACAGCCATGTATGGACTGGGATGAGCATGTCAGGGAGGAAAGGGGGGCAGGTGGCGGACCTCAGGCCCTCTGTTACTCTGCTGGAAGAGCCACAGAATGGCCCTATGAGGGGCTGCCCCACCGTGGTGACAGGACAGTGGGTCTCTTTAGAGTCAGTGGGGAAGCAGAGAGAGGAGCTGCTCTCTCCTGCCAGCAGCACCCCAGTGAAGCTCCTTCCCAGGACCCACACAAACACCTGACCTCCACAAGGCACGACCCTGGCAGCGCTCAGGATCCCCATCCAGTGGTGGCATTACTGCTAATGGTCACAGGGAAAGGGGAGCTGACCCCCTGCCAGACCATCTCCCCTCTGCGCTGGTCAGCACCCAGGAAGCCTTGTGCCCAGGCAGGCTGGGAAACAGTAAGTGGCAAATCCCATGCCATGGATCAAAGGAAAAGAGCATATCTGGAAGTACTCACGGCACCAAAGAAGGCGATGCTGGTGCCGAAGCTCACAGCAGTAGGAAYGATGCTGAACTTCCCAGCCTGGTGAGAAACAATGGAGGGGTAAGAGAGCAGGTGGAGAGGGGTGAGAGGGGTGCGGGCCAAGCCCTGCGGGGCAGCGTGCTGAAAGTCAGAGAGTGCTGGAAGGATCCAGGGACATTTCTCCATGCCAGCTTGTAGGAACTGCTGTTGTGCTGACTCCAGCCCCTGTGGTTGTCAGAGAATGGACTGAGGTGGCTGGTGACTCAGAGGCAGCAGAGATTACTGTGACCCGCCTGCTCTCCATGGAACCACATCCCAGCAAACATGACCCTAATGTGATTTGTCCCTCTCTGCTCAAAAGAGTCTGAACAGCCAGTCTCTCTGGCTGTTCTCTCCTGCTCCACAGCTCCCAGGTCTGCTCTCTCTACCCAGTATTGGTGCACCCTGTCCTGCATCCTGTGCTTCACCTTCTTCAGGTGCAAAGGGCACTACTGAGCATGAAGACCAGCTATGGATATATCCCGGTGTGGCAGGTGCTCTAAGCACAGCCTCCCTCTTTGAAAAGCTGAGCACCGTGTTTGTCAGTGATGCTGCACGAAGTAGTGCCAGAAATCACAGAATCACGGAGCAGTTTGGGTTGGAAGAGACCTCAAAGCTCACCTTGTTCTACCCCCTACCATGGGCAGGAACACCTTCCACTAGACCAGGTGGCTCCAAGCCCCATCCAACCTGGCTGTGGACACTTCCAGGGATGGGGCAACAACAGCTTCTCCGGGCAGCCTGTGCCAGGGCCTCACCACCCTCACAGYCAAGAATTTCCCCTCAATATCCCATCTAAYCCTGCCCTCCGGCAGTGGGAAGATCTTCCCCCTTGTCGTGTCACTCTAGGCCYTTGTCCCAAGTCCCTCTCCAGCTCTCTTGGAGCCCCTTTCRGCACTGGAAGGGGCTCCAAGGTCTTCCTGGAGCCTTCTCTTCTCCAGGCTGAACAATCTCAGCCCTCTTCAGGGCTGTTCTAAATCCTTTCATCCCCCAGCCTGGATTGATAAGAGGAATTCCTCCAACCCATGTACAGCACCTTGCATTTGGCCTTGTTGAACTTCATGAAGTTCCCATTGAGCCACTTCTCCAGCCGGTCCACATCCTGCTGCATGGATCCCTTCCCTCTAGAGCACCAACCACACCACTCAGCTTGGTGTCACCCACTCATGGGCCCAATCCAACGGGAGGATCCCCTTTTCAGTCCCATACCGGGGTCCATGAGCTCCCACACCCCTGTCCCCCCCCACCTCTCTCCTGTGTCAGGTGCAACACTTTACAAACCACTGAGCTCACCGGGGTGGGGAGAAGCAGCAGTAGCAGGAAGCCACGGGGGTGGAGTGGGAGGAGCAGTGCGAGGAGTCAGCCTCGGGCAGGAGGCTCTGGGGCTGCGGAGCTCACGGTACCTGGCCGTGCACGGAGAGGTCGAAGCGGATCCCATAGAGCTTCAGCAGGTTCCGGTAGAGCTGCTGCTGGGAGCCCCAGTAGTAGGAGGCAGTTCTGTGGGAGACACTGGGCACAGCTCAGAAAGCCATGGCAGCTCTGTGCAGGCAGGGAGGGAAGCGGGCTGCCAGTGCCAAAGGATTGCTGGGCCTGTGCACACCTGGTGTGCTCCAGGTCGGGACCTGGGCATATACGTGCTGCAACAGCTGACTGGCATCAACAGCGGGGCGTCAGCATCCCCCCAGCACCCAGGCCAGCTCACCGGGAACACGCAGCTCCCAGTGTGCCCAGTTCAGGTGTGACAGTCACAGGTCCCTGCCCTGCGTATTTCCAAACACAACAGAGCTACAAGGTGCAGGAACTGCCAGAGCATCCCASTACTGACAGGCCCTGCCATGAGTTACCACTTCTCATTGCCTTGGAATCACAGAATCATTCAGGTTGGAAAGGTCTCTAAGAGCATTAAGTCCAACCAATTAACCCAGCACCACTAACCCATGTCCCCAGGTGCCACATCTACACAGGTTTTAAATCCCTCCAGGGATGGGGACTCCACCACTGCCCTGGGCAGCTGTGCAAGGGCTGCACAAATTTTCAGTGAGGAAATTTTCCATAATATCCAATCTAAATACTCCCTTAGTGCAACTTGAGGCCATTTCCTCTCATCCTGTCCCTTGTTCCCTGGGAGCAGAGCCCGATCCCCACCTGGCTGCACCCTCCTGCCAGGGAGTTGCGGAGAACCAGAAGGTCCCCTCTGAGCCTCCTTTTCTCCAGGCTGAGCCCCCCAGATCCCTCATCTGCTCCTGGTGCTCCAGCCCCTTTCCCACTTCTGTTCCCTTCCCTGGATATGTTCCAGTCCCTCAATGTCTTTTGGGGCCCTCATGACAAATGAGGGGCCCAGGACTGCCCCCAAGGCTGGAGGTGCCCCAGCGGACAGGCACTGCCCTGTTCCTGCTGCCACACCAGTGCTGGTACAGGCCAGGTGCCACTGGCCTTCTTGTCCACCTGGGCACACCTGGGCTCATTTTCATCTTTAGGTCCTTTTCTGCCTCAGCCTGGAGCATTCCATGGAGTTGTTGTGACCCCAGGGGAGGACCCAGCACTTGGCTTTGTTGACCCTCCCACCGTTGTCCTTGGCCCAYGGATCCAGCCTGTCCMGAACCCTCTGCAGATCTTCCTGCCCCGCAGCAGATCCACACTCCCACCCAGCTCAGTGTCATCTGTGAACTGACTGAGGGAAACTTCCTGTCCCTGCTGCTCCTGTCAGAGCATCCATCAGAACTGAAATCTCAAACAACTGCCACGTGTTCATCCCACAGGCCCATGTGGCCACTGTCCCAGCATCCTCACCTGAAATTGTACCTTGTGTCCTGCAGGCTGAAGGAATACTGTGGCTGGCACTGGGCAGCGGGGTGGTCCAGGTCGCAGTTCCACTCAATAAGAACTCTGATGCTTCCTCCCTGCAAAACACATTTTATTCCAGGAGAAGCACGGGATCAGATTGGCTGAGTTCTTAACTGTTCAGACACTTCCAGAGCACACATTCCCTTAGCATTTCAGGGTCAGTCCTGTCCTCTGCCTCTTGCTCACAGCKGTGGGGAATTTTGAATCATTTTCCATACTTATATAAAAAACAAGTACCAGCAGTGCAAGGTCTCCAAAGTTCTCTCCAGCTGCCTCCACCATGTCACGGACACGAAACACCGGGCAGGAGGGATTGAAGACTGGATCATACCTGCAGCTCTTGAAATAGCTGGGGTCCGTGGTTTGTAAAGTGTTGCACCTGAGAYAGGAGAGAGGAGGGGGACAGGGTGTGGGAGGTCATGGAGCCCAGCTGTGGGACTGAAAAGGGGATCCTCCCATTGGACTGGGCCCACCAATGCTCCTGCCTCAGTGGGGGGAGAGTCAGTGCCTGGCCTAAAGCCTCAGATGGAGAGAGGGTGGAGAAAAACCATCCCAGAAGAATCACACATGGAGTTATCATTTACAGCATCTGCCATAGCCTTCCTCTCCACCTCTTTGTGCTCCTTTTTTCTTCCCAGCACCCAGCTCAAGCCAGTGCTCCAGGGGTGACAGCAGGGACAGTTCATGCCACATTTCCTGCCAGGGTAAGGCAACACAGTCAGTGTGCCTGGGGGGCCAAGGCAGCCCTTTACCTGCCTTCAGTGAAACCACTTTGCAAGGACTAAAAGACGAAAATATGAGTCTCACTCCCAAATGAGAGCTTGGGAATGGCTGGCCTTGTTCAGCTCTCTGCAGTGCTCTCAATAGGCAGATGAACACCAGTCCCTCTCTCTGAGGTGTCCCCATCCCACTGCTCTTAGAGCTGCACACCCAGCACAGCTGGTGACCCGTGTTCACCTCGACATCCATCCTGCCCTAACTGCCCCAGCACCACCTGCCCTTGGTGGCACTGGCTCCACGAGTGCCTCAGGTGCTCAGCCCCATGATAGGCTCAGCGCCCAGGCTGGACCAGGCTGCGTGTTCAGCCCAGCTGGGAAGTGCTGTACTTACCTGGAGAAGTTAAATTTGGTGAAGTGGACAGTGTTTTTTATAAAAAGAGTGAAATTCTCTGCCTCAGCCAGAAGAGGTTTCCTAGAAAACAACCACCAATTAAGTCAAGTCTTGCACAGTGGCCAAGGCCGCATTCCCAGAGGTCCGCAGTCTCTCCGGCAATCCCAGGATTTTGGCTACAATGGACAGGTGCAAGAAATGCTCTTGCATGAAGTCCTCCGACCTTAACTGACCACGAGATCAATGTCAAAGGCTGCCCCTTGGGCGAGTGTGGTTAGGCTCCTGATTATACAGAGGGAGAGAACCAAAGCTCCTGTCTGTCCCGTCACGCGTGATTACCTGGGCAGGGTGCTGTTCTCCACAGGACACCAGCCATAGATCTCACAGGTGGAACASGTAGCATTGAACATCACACATTTCCCAGTTTTTATCCCTAGACATAAGACAATATAAGACAGGCTGAGAGAGTTGGGGTTGATCAGCCTGGAGAAGACAAGACTCCAGGGAGAGCTTAAAGCCCCTTCCAGTGCCTAAAGGGGCTCCAGGAGAGCTGGAGAAGGATTTTGGACAAAGGGCTGGGAGAGACAGGACAAGGGGGAATGGCTTCCCACTGCCAGAGGGCAGGGACAGATGGGATATTGGGAAGAAATTCTTGGCTGTGAGGGTGGGGAGGMCCCGGCACAGGTTGCCCAGAGAAGCTGTGGTTGCTCCATCCCTGGAAGTGTCCAAGGCCGGGTTGGATGGGGCTTGGAGCAACCTGCGATACTGGAAGGTGTCTTTGCCCATGGCAGGGGGTGGCACTGGATGGGTAAGTTCCTTTTCAGCCCAGACTACTCTAGGACTTTATGTTTCTTTAGCAAAACACTCAGTACCATTGCCATGAACCACAGGGTTTCCCATGGGACAATCTGCATCTTCCGTGCACATCCCATCAAGGACAGAGGGGCTCTGGAGGGACACAGAGAAGCGCTGTCACTGCATTGTGCAGCCACCTGAGGCCATGCTGTCACTCACCCTCACTGCTGTGCTGCTGCTCCTGCTTCTCCAAGCGCTTCCTAAATAGTTAGAGAAGAACATTCACCAGYCTCTAGCCAGCCCGGAGAGAGGCA
The DNA here is from genome assembly GCA_018881555.1 of Amblyornis subalaris. Classification (NCBI taxonomy): domain Eukaryota; kingdom Metazoa; phylum Chordata; class Aves; order Passeriformes; family Ptilonorhynchidae; genus Amblyornis; species Amblyornis subalaris. The sequence goes on from JACAXG010000236.1 coordinate 69,039, forward strand.
TGTCCAAGGGGCAATCCTTCCTTCCTGTCTCCACACTCTCCAGAGCACTCGCCCCCTGCTCCCCAGAGGCAGAGGAGGCCTCTGGACCTAGCTCAGAGCTTTTGGATGGAACTGGGAACCAGCACAGAGGGTTCAGGAGGGCYTTAATGACTGAGCCCATTAAGCAACTCGTAAAGCATCTCAACGAATTCCCCGGGGAASAGCTTAATAGACCCTAAATCCAGCATAACACAAGTTTTACAAGAGACAGGGAAAGCTTCACCCTCATTCTGGACCCACCTGATTGCCAGGAGCGGTAAAAACCTCTTATTCAAACACAAAGAGATGATGGCAGGTGGGGAAACACCATTAACACCTTCCTCAGCTATCCCAGGCCATGAATCATCAGCTCATCAGAAAGTCACCTGCCCAAGCCCTGGGGGACACAGAGGCCCAAAGGCAGGTGGGCAATCCCCAGTTATGGAGTCAGAAGTGGGGGTCTGTCCAGGCCCTCATTCAGGTGTGAAACTCACCAAAATGAGAGGAGCAGCAACTTTGGGCTGGGTGGGGGGGTCACTGCCTAGYGGTCTGGAGTCATTACAGGAGGCAGGAGAACATCTGGGGATTGCACAGGGTGTTTAGGGGATGGGTTGTTTACAGGACAAAGAGAAGGCATGGGAAGGACGGAACTAGGTAGTCTGAAAAGGAACAAACAATGGAAAATARAGGAATAAAAGGATGCAAAGACTAACTCCATGCACAGCTTCTGAAAGCCCGGCTTGTGTTTGGTGCTGCCTCTGGCCATGGACACACTGGTCTGCCAGCACCAAATACTTCGGTCATTGAGAATATTAAGACAGCTCTAACTCCCTGCCGAGCCAAAAGCTGTCACTGCTAAATATTCAAAACTCTCCAAATATGAATGTCATCTACAGCACCAAAGCCAGGAACAGAGGAACCCCTGGAGAGCAGCATACGGTGTAGGCTGGGACAGGCACCCACACACATCCCAGCTCTGGAATGGAATGAAATCCTCAGCTTTGTGTTCTGGGTTTGCACACTGCAAACCCAGCATCTCGAGGTGCCTGTGGCTGTCTGTGAGAACGCCGAAATGCCCTACAGTGTAGCTCTGCATTTTGCASTTCTTYAGTTGTGCAGTGTTTTTAGTTCGGCAAATAAGTTTCTCACGCACTTTTGTATAAACATAGCTTGTTKTTCTAACCAGCTCAAATGTTTATGAATTCTTAACTTATATGATAGACAATTWTGTTGACCAGTGGACAGCAGGAGGTGGTACTCCCATCCTCCAATCCACAGTGGTTTCTGAAAACATATAAATAAAAACCGAGGGCAGAGGCCGGCTCTCTCTTTCTTTTCTCTTTGGCCTCTRCCTGTTAGTGGACCTTGACAGCTGTCTCCGTGTGTTTATTCGTGTCCGAGAGYGACACTACAGCACTTGTCTTCYCCCTGTTGGGACTTTAGGAGTTCTCAACATTTTAAAGGTGGATCATTAGTGCCATTTTCCCCTACCCAAACCTGGTGTTTCTCCTCCTCTCCTGCAGCGTTTGGCCACAGCRGGAGCTGAAGGGACCATTAGGACAATCGGTACTTGGCTCAGGCACAAGGTGAGAACAGTGGCTCAGCTTACAGGACATTTGCTCCCCTCTGCCAAGCTGAGTCCAGCCTGGGAGAGCTCAGTGGAGGAGCTGGCCTGACTCCAGCCTGAAAGGGAAGATTTCTCCCAGAGAACATATATCACTAAGTGTTGGCCGGCTGGGAAACCACCTGGACCTTGTGCTCWGTTCCTTCTAAAAATAGGACACTARGATGGACATTAGTCCTGCAGCAGRGAGTTATCAAGGAAACATGACACAGGTATCCATGGAGTGTGTGTCAAAGCATCCCCATGTCCGAGGGCAGCAGAAAGTCTGGAATGGTCATACAATGCCATCATACAAGGATTCCAGAGCTGGCGAGGCCCCATGTCCCCTGTCCTGGCTACCACAAGCCATTCTGGCCAGAGACATGGAGACACACCTTGGCTCATGTAGGTATGACAGAGCAACTGCAGATGAGCGTGGGAGAGCTATGGAGCAGTAAGAATCAGGGGATTCMGGTTTCTTGGGAATATAAATCCATTTCTCCTTTTTATCTTCCACTGTGTTCCACCAAGCAGCAGGGCCGACTGCTCCGTCCACCACCCCCATGAGGCTGGGCTGGGGCAGCTCCGCTCACTCACCTCGGGGCAGGTGCCTTGGGCTTGCTGGGCTGTGGCAATGAAATTGGTCACCAGGAAAACCACCTTTTCTCCCTGGGAAGCAAGAAGGCGCCGTCAGCGSGGGATGACACCACGGTGGGTCCAAGGGGACGCCCTGTGACACCATGGGCGGAACAGGCAATAATGGCCTTGTCGGGGCTTTGGGAGGCCAATGGTACCCGCGACATCCCCTCGCCGAGGGGACTGACCTCATGTGTGCCCCCCCTGCCCCCGCCCGGGGCCCGGCCGTACCTGCGGGGGCCAGGTGAGATCCGCCGCGTCCCAGAGCCGCCGGCCCGCGGCCTCGGCGGCCGCCGCGCCCTTCACCTTGGTGACCACGGCGACACGCGGCGCCGCATCGCGCTCCTGGTAGCCCTTTCGCAGCAGCAGCACCCACCTGCGGCGGGGAGCGAGGCGCTCAGGGACCGCGGCCACCCCGAGGGCAGGGGCCCGTACCCCGGCAGGGACCGGCGGCCCCCGAGGGCAGGGGGCCGTACCCCAGCAGGTAGCCCAGCGCGCTCAGCTGCAGCAGCCGGTGCAGCAGCCCCACCCGCCGGTTGCGCGTCAGCGAGAACTTGGCCGTCTTGTAGTCGAGCAGGGACCCGCAGGGTGGGCCCGGCATGGCGGCACCGGGGAGGGAAAGGCGGACAGGGGAGGGAATGGCGGCACGGGGGGGATGGCGGCACCGGGAGGGAAAGGCGGACAGGGTAGGGGCTGGCGGCACCCGTCACGGCGCCCCCGGCACTGCCCGCGCTCCCTGCCTCAGCCCGGCCCGGCCCCGCCCCTCTGGCTGCCGCGGCGGCGGGCGGGGGCACTCTCGGGCCGGGCGCCCTCGGGCCGGGGCCGCAGCAGCGACACCGCGGCGGCTGCGGGGCCTGTCAGACAGCCGGGGGAGGCCTGCGCCACCTCGAGCCGCGGGCCCTCCCCACAGCGAGAATCACAGGATGGTTTGGGTTGGAAGGGACCTTAAAGCCCACCCAGTGCCACCCCCTGCCACGGGCAGGCACACCTTCCACTMTCTCAGACTGCTTCCAGCCCCGTCTGACCTGGMCTTGGACACTTCCAGGGATCCAGGGGCAGCCACAGCTTCTCTGGGCAACCTGTGCCAGGGCCTCACCCTCACAGGGGACAATTCCTTCCCGATATCCCATCTAWCCCTGCCCTCTGGCAGCGGGAAGCCATTCCCTGTGTCCTGTCCCTCCATCCCTTGTCCCAAGTCCCTCTCCAGCTCTCCTGGAGCCCCTWTAGGCACTGGAAGGGCTCTGGGGYCTCCCCAGAGCCTTCTCTGGGCTGAGCACCCCCAGCTCTCCCAGCCTGTGCTAAACTGACACAGCGCCGCTGGGCAAGGATGGGCACTTGGTCTTTCCCACTAACGAAAATTATGTCACTGCTCTGGGTGTTGGAGCAACCCAAGGTTTACATCAAGGATATGTCGAGGGCTCCTTTCCTGCCTGCCCTGCTGGTGGTTCAGGGACTAGTCAGAGCCTAGAGGTCACCACACAAGATGTGGTGTTGGCCAGCAGTGGCGATTTGCTGCAGGCTGCTTTGAAATGCTCAGGAATGAGAATCATCTCCTTCCCCAGATGCAGGTGGGAGGATGGGATGTGTGAGTGGGTCAGTATACCTCTTGCCCCTTGGGATGAGAATTTTTCCTGTGTGTCATCTCTCCTGGGGTACTCCACATTTTTAAATTAATATTTTTAGGAAGAAATTATAAACCTTCTGTACATTAATGTCAGATAGTCCCACCTGAAACTGCTTTCAGCAGGCACAGCATCTTGGGAATGTGTAGTTTGGACCCTGAAAGAGTGCAGTCTTTCCTACTCATTGTTGGTGATAAACCTTTTTGTTCTGTTTAGTTTATTTTGTCTGGAATAGTTCTCTGAGCTCCTTTCCAGTTCATTTTTCTGTCTCTAATATCCAAGGCTGGAGAAAAAAATCTTATTTTGTAGTAACTGTTGTATAATCACAAGGTCACAGCCATGCTTCTGTTTAACTGTAAATATTTTTGAAATTAGAATTGCCACCGACAGAGAGCAGGATACTGGACACAATACAGGCTTAAATGTTGAGGTCAGGTTTTAGAGGACCTCTGAGTAAACTAAAGGGTGACTTACTCTAGGTGTAGTCACAGACTGCAGGTAGAAGTGACGCCCAGGGAGGTGCATTATTGGGCACAGTGSGCCACAACCTTTTCCTTTTCCTCTGCATTGTGAATAGTGACAGCAGAAGTATTTTTCATCATTTTAATGGAAAGATAAATTACTCCTTTAAAAACATAAATGAAATATCTTCAACTGTATCCAGTGTTTGCTTTCCTGGCAAAGCTTGAAATGATTTTTGAAGGGGAATAGTGACAGTAGAAGTATTTTTCATCATTTTAATGGAAAGATAAATTAATCCTTTAAAAACATAAATGAAATATCTTCAACTGTATCCAGTATTTGCTTTCCTAGCAAAGCTTGAAATGATTTTTGAAGGGGAATCTTGTACTTATGTACACTCTTATCAGCCTGTGTTTGAGGACTCCCTTTGCTAGGGACTTTGGATATTTCTTTTCTTGTTGGTCTCGGCCTCGTTATTGCATGGTGCTCTTTTCCCTTGGCTCCTGACTTTAAGCAGTTGTTATTTAATTGCACATCCCTGTGTTCACAGCCCTCCTGTGATGCTGTGTGCTGTGATGAAACCCAGTTACTGCTCCCTGGCCCTTTGTCTGCACCAGGCTCACTTGTGCTGGGCTCAACTCCCTCTCCTTTCCTCTGGACTCTCCCTTGTGCACAACACTCCTTGTGATGTCATCGCTCATCCCTAACCTTCCAACATTTAGGTTGCTTTTTGTACCCTTCCTGGCACAGGCTTCACCTTCTCCACCTACAGCTGTCCTTGGGCATCGCCAGCCATGTCTGTCTCCAGGATGAAGATTTACAAATCTCTCTATTCTTGGTCTCACCCTGCAGCTGTGCTCCAAGTCCCTCTACTTCCAGCACTGCTGTGATGGGGACACAGAAAGGCAGATACTGAATTTTTTCTCTCCCGTGACACATTTCGTGCTGCCTGCCAGATCCACATTCTCCCTGGGTTGTGTCTTTCATGCAAAATTCAACATCTCTCCATCCACTGCTTTACAACTCTCAATCCTCACACGTCTCACTTGCTATAGCCTGCTCCTCAAACACTCTCCATGTCTTCAGTGGACTTCTCGGGCTCATAAGAGAGAAAACAACCTAATCCTCACCACCAGGAACACCCCAGCCATCCACTTGGTTCCTTCCCAGTTCTGTTCTGCTTTTTTTTCCTCGTGTTTACCTTTGAAGGCTGCAGTGGCTGCTTGTCACCACCCCTGTCCTCTTCACCTGYTCCTTTCACAGCCGAACAGTTCTCCCCATCTGCCTGGTCTTCAAGCCTGGATACAGTTTCTTTTTCCTTTGTGCTGGTTGACACCTTCATTTCTTTCCTGCCCCTCTGGAAACTCGCGGATCACTTGCTGAGGAAACCTGTTCTGATTTCCCAGCGGCTCTGGGAGGGGTTACAGGACCAGCTGGCTCTGGGAGGCTCTGCGAGCTCCCTGGTTGCTCGGTGTCGGCTTTCAGGCTCCATCAGCTGGAGAACGAGCTGGGCAGTCACAGCCGCACTGCGAGCACCAGCCCCTGCCTTTGTCATGGTGATTGGAATTTCAGTCCCTTTTTGCTGTCTTGGCAACCCGAGGTCAAAGAACACAGATGCTTCACTGTCTGGCAGCTTCTGCYTTGGGCTTGTGGTAAATGAGGTAGAAAAAGAAATATGTCGAAGTTTTAATTACCTAAAGGTATTACAGAATTGCCTTGAAATACTTGAACTAACCCAAGCTTCCTTTTAACTCGTAAACTTAATCCTTTTAACTCTTAAACTGGTTTCATGTATTTTTTCTTAGGGGAAATTTTTTGAACAGCAATAGCAGAAAACACTGGATTAAAGAAGCTTAAAATCAGCTGGAACCATTTCCATAGCCAAGGGCAGCTACCTCAGCCAAAGGCTTGGAGGAGGGAATTGTTTTCACTCCTGTTTTTAAGCTCCGAGAGCTCACCTGAAGCCAATGTGCTGTTGGCCTTGTGCCTGTGCCTGTCCAAGAGCCATCCATGACCCGGGATCATACAGACCTTGGAACTAAGAGAGAAAAATCATGCAGTGTCTATGGACATATCACATATATTTTTGTTTCACTGTTTCTAGTTTTTCCCTTTTTAGAGTCAAAATTACTGTAAAGAATGTTTTGAATGGTTTAATTTCTGATTGATAAATTAATACGGACATTGTTTTGTAGTCTATATACACTTTTTATTCTACTAAGATTTTGTTCATTAAAATAAGAAACAGTTTTCCAACCTGGCAGGCTGAAAGGGGTCCCTGAAGTTGGTGGTTAGTGGTGAGTTGGCAGTGCTGCGTTAATGGTCTTAGAGGTCTTTTCCAGCCTAAATGATTCTGTGATTCTATAAAGTTTATCTTCTTTATTTGAAAATAATTCTATGATTTACCTAGTGGGGTCTGTCCTAAAAGTGTGCAAACCATTTTACAGGTGCATGTCTAATAAATCAAGCCTGTGCCTTGGTCTCAGGACTGTCTGTCCACACCATTGGAAGGGGTCTCTTGCATTTTATAAGGTCTGTAAATCTGGGCTGCCTCTAGAAACATCAGAACCATCCTGACACCCTCTCAACCTCCAGATGAAAACTTCATATATTGAACACAGAAGCTTTATAGGGCTTGATTTAAATCAGTGTAAGTACTTATATTTCAAAATATTTGCTCACCATTTATTGTTTCTGTTATGTTCTTTATCCCTAGCCCTTCCTATGCTCTCCAGTGAAGGGATGCAAATTAAAATCCTATGAAAAAATACACCAATACACCCCAGGTCTGTCCTTACTCTCCAGCTGGAGAAGATCCACTTGGTCCTGTCTTGACACACATGGATTTGTTTGTCACTGGAGTCAGAGCTGGGTGGTTTTGGGCTCAATAAACCTRTCAACAAACCATTTGGGAACCTAAACACACCAGGTGAGCCAGCGGTGTTATCCAGGGCAATGTCACTGGGATATGGACCTTGAGCATCCAGTTGTCCTGGGGGTTTGATGAGGTGGCTGAGGGAGAGGGAACACATTCCTGCTCTGTGCCCAGGGGGGGATCTGCCTTCCCAGAGGGCTGCTGGGAGTAGTCGGAGCAGGTAGCCAGAGCTGGTCTGGAGGTTTTGTGTGGGGAGCTGGAGGGATTTGCTGTGCTTTGGCAGCTGCTGCAAAAGATTGTGAGGAATTAACACATAGGGTGTTAGATTGAGAACTGTTGTTCTGCTGTACTGAAATACCACTTATTCCCAATTTACCTGGTGATCTTCCCAGCTGGAATCACTGCTCTTCTTTCCTCAAACTCAGTTATGTTCTCTCTCTGTTGGGAACTAGTCTTGGAATAACTCACCAGAAAATTTGTTGAGTCGCTGTTCACCAGGGACTCCATGGTTCCACCACTGAGCCTTTTTTTTGGTCTGAGTGTTAATTCCATATTGTTCCTTCTTGTTTTCTTTGCAAAAGTGCCAGGTAGCAGTTGGAAAACCTTACGAAGCTGTCGTAGTACACCAACACTGCTGCCTCTTTCCAGCTCCTGTCCCAGTCAGAGCACAGAGGTTACACAAATCTACATTGATTACCACTAATAGTGTTTTTTCCAGAATTCTTGAGTAGCTCTGACTTTGCTCAGTGGCCTTTTGAGGCCTTGACTGTCCTCGGCCCCCATCACCTTTACAAAGGATCTGCCAGCTTGTTTTGCTGCAGCGCTCTGGGACTGCTCCAGCTGCCTGATTGTTTCTGGAAAATGAGCATCACTACTCCAGAGAAGCTCACTGCCTGATTCCATGTGAGACTCCTCTGGTGTAAGTTGCACAGGTGATCCCAAAGTTCTGCCTGTAGCAGCTACTAACAAGCATGGTTTGGAGGCAGGGCTGGGCTATGGAGCCTGCAGGATGGCTCCAGCTGCTCCCCCCAAGCAGAAAAGGGGTTTTTGTGTTTTCAAAGTGTTTTTCTTGATCATTTTCATCTCCTTTAGGATATCAAGTGTGCTGCCATGCCCAGAGGGGCATTGACTCTTGTCCCATTGAGGATTGGAGCATACAGTGCTGCCTTAGAATGCTTCCAGCGTAGCAAGAGAATCATGGGATCRTGAGAAACCAGGGATCCTGGCTCCAGAGGAGCTGTTCACTGCGCCTCCTTCCTGCCAGCGTCTGACAACGTTTCACAACCTCAGGCCAAGCTGTCATTGCCTCAAGAAGTGTTTCTGGTCTCCTGCCTGAATCTCCCGCATGGCAGTTTCAGTCTRTTGCTTCATGCCGTGTCTCCTGTGCATGTGGGGAAGATTTATTCTCCTTTTATAGAATCAAAAGGTTGGAAAAAACCTCTAAGATCATCGAGGCTGGTGGCTGCAGCTTTGTGTCTGCGTGGTGTGTTACATTGTGGGCATTTCCTCCTTTGCCCCCAAAGCAGGTGCAGCAGATGCATCTGGAACAGAGTCTCTGCCACTGGGACGGGGCTGCAGCGTTTGCACCCGTGCTTACACAGCTCCTGGGAAAGTGTGCTGAGACAGGGGAGAGCCGTGGCTGCAGGGACTGCCAAGACACAGCACAAGCACTCCTGGGATGTTCTGGGGACCTGAGTGCCTGACACCAGTGCACTGTGGAGGGACAAGGGGACAACAAGACCCCCTCGCTCTGTRCCATCTTTTAATGCCCTGCCATTCCCCAGCCGGCGGTAGAAGCAGATACATTGCTGCTGGCATCCTGGAATGCTGCGTGATGCTTACCTCATCCTCAGGCTGTGTCTGCAGGAGGAGGAGGGGAGCATGGCAGGGTAATGAGAGGATTACTTACAGCCAGCCTCCCTGAGCCCTGCAGCTCATCTGTGCTGCTTTCAGAGCCGGGGGGGAGCAGGGAGGGATAATTTAGGAACATGAGGCTGGGAAGTGATTTAATTAGGACACAGAGCCACTCTCTCCTGGGTGCCGGCCCACCATCCCCTTCCAGTGCTCAGGGCTCCCCTTTTCCTCCCTGTAGCATGAACAGGGCTCAGCTATACAAGTGGGTCAGTGACAGCTTATTCCAGTTATTAAACTGTGCACCTGCGACTCCTGCTCCCCTGTGCTTCCTCAAGCAAGAGTCCAGCAATCCCTATGGGTTCCATAGCCCAGTGAATCCTGTAAGAGCTCCCACAGCTCAGTGATCTCTGTAAGAGTTCCCACAGCGCAGTGAATCCTCTAAGAGCTCACACAAGTCCTCTCCCCGGGGCTGCGTGGGCAGCAGCAATGATCCTGTGTCCAGAAGCCTCAGAATTCATCACTGGCTCAGTCCTTGTGTCCATCCGTTGGAGCATCCCTGAGCTGCACCTGGGGCCAAGGGCTGCACGCTCACTCACTCACTGCCATTTAAAGGGGGTGGGTGGCAGCCCCAGCATCGATTTTCTCTCTTGTACTAATCCCATGTTATTCCCCCCTGGATTTGCATTTTTCCTTGTCCCCTTGCACCTGCCTTATGGGAACTGTCCTTCCAGGGCACAACAAACTAGCACTGCCCTGCTAGCTACTCTCCCAGTCCTCCCAGTCCAGCAGCGTCACTGGTGAGGCTCAGCCAGCCCTGGCTGCTGCCTGCCCACTCCCACGCTGCCTGTGGGGATTATCATCCAGGGCTGACATGAACCCTCCTAGCCCAGCCCAGACCACGTGTGCCAGAGCTGCTCCTGCCCCATGGCCAATAAAGCCCTTCCCCGTTCCCAGAGCCCCAGCACTGGCCACTCCAGCACTGACCCACATACCTCCCTGCAGCTCTGGAATTGATTTCCTGCAGCCTGATTACCRCACTGCCACGGCTCTCAGAAAATACAACTTTATTTATATTTTTAAGCTAATTTGGAGAAAGATACTGCTCTGGAAAATGGGTGTATCATCAGCCACAGGCAAGCAGCAAGCGGCTGCTCCTGGAGCTCCATGAAACAGGGTTCTGGGAGCTGCATATGGGAATGGTTTGGTTTTAAATCTGTTTGGAATTGGGGGTATGGATGGGAGAGCTGACGTTTTCTCTCATAATTACAGGCTGCCATCTTAAAGCCCTACTGACACTGTTTAGTTCGGATTTTTTTTTTCCCCTGCTGATACAATTTTCAGGAACAAATTCCTGTAGAAGGGCTGCCTGGGTGCCAGTGGCTGCTGCTATCCCCCTTTTTTTCTGTGTGCATTAATGAGTAGGCAATTAAAACTCAATTAATATACATCCTGTGCAGGGCATGTTACTGCAGTAGGATGGTGTATGACACATGAACAGACCAATTTTGTAATCCTATTTAAAAAAACCCCACAAGTGTGCTCAAGAGGCCCCACTGGCCTCCCAGGCACCCGGGAATCATACTTCAATCCTTTAATACCCTGCCGGCTGCTTCCCTGGCACCCCCTGCCCTGCTGGGCAGGACCCTATGCTCGGTGCGCTGTGGCCTAACGGGGATTTCTGTCCATTTTTACAAATGAATGTTTTTAAACAGATTAAATATCAATGGTTATGATGCTCACTCAACAACTCTTTGGTCTTTGCCAGCTTAAAAGACTGACTGAGACTCCCACTAGGAGAGCTGAGAGATGTGACTGCCATCGACGTTCCTCCCCAGGGRAACATGAAAGTCACCCTCAGCCCGTCCCTCTCTGTGAGGACTTTTCTGCCCTTCCCCAGGCCCATGCCAGTCTCCTGCTCTATCCCTGTGGTTCTTTCTACTTGCCTTTATCCTGCCGACAATGGATTTACCACCAAGATTAAAGGCAAGTTAGGAGGATTCAGTCTCTGCCTCCCCAGGTGCCTGTTCAACATTTGCTTTTTAATGAAGAAGGACTCTTATCTCAGGAAGGACACTTCCCTAGAGAACAGCAGTGTGGGGATGGGGGTATCTGTGGGTTATCCTTTAATTCCCATTAATTGCACAAGTTTCCCATCCCTTTGGCTTGTAACCTTTAGTGACCCTGCCCCGGTGCTGCTCAGCACCATCCTCACTGCTCACAGTGTGGTTCAGGCCCATCTGGGTGAATATCGGGGTATTTGTGTACTGTAACACTCAAGTTCCAGCCGACCCCAGCCCTGTGGGGCCCTGGTTTCTGTGAGTCTGGCTGGAATTTGCCCTCGTGACTGGAACCTGGTGGCAGCAGGGTGGCAGCGGGCAGCACGACCCTCCTTTTCCCCATGCTTTTGGGGGGCTTTCCTGAGCATCAGCTGGGCAGCAGCTTCCCACCTTGAGTCTTGTGGACACAGAGAGCACAATCAGCCAGAGCCATCGCAGAAACAGCRTTTATGAGGGTGAGCAAGTCAGCCCGTTGCTCACAAGCCACGACACAGAGGTGCCAAGCRGGGCCACAGCTCTGGTGGCGGCAGCGCAGGGACGAGGCGGGACACGGAGCAGTGCCGGCAGACAGAGGGGTTCACCAGGAGCCAGCGTATCCTACTGAGGGTCCCCACGGCCTCTCTAGGCCCCCCCAGGGACTGGCCAGCRAGAAGTAATGGACCAGCTTGCCCACAGTCCCCAGCTCCTTGCAGGATGCAGAGGATGAGGATGGAGCAGGGTGTCCATGCTGCAAAGCCTGGCAGGTCGGCAACCTCACGCTCGACTGACTTCCAAAACATGCTGAAACCCTTCTCCCTTCCACTTTAGGCTGCCCCAGGCAAACCARCCAGGGGTGGCTGCAGCAGTGCTGCTGGGGACCCCCCATGACACCCTCGCAGCTGGGGTGACTCCAGACCACAGGGATCATCACTAGGGAGGGGCAATACTGAAAGTACATGCTGACCCTGTCCCAAGTCCCAGAGAGCCTGGGAAGGGCATCACGGGGGGCTGACCCCCACAGTGGGGCAGGCAGTGCTGCTGGGATGCAGCAGAAGCAGGAACCTGGCTCCAGGCAGACCAGCCCAGGTGTGCTGCTGGGGACCTCCAGGGACAAGGCAACATATCTGGGTCCTGAGCACCTATACCCTGCTCAGGGCTGGGGYGGGAGCCTGGCTGTGGTATTAGCTTCCAGCAGGCATGGCCTCCAGCCCACCCTCACACAGCCACTTCCAGCAGCTGGGAAGATGCAGTTGGGCTGCTRCTGTGCCAGCCTCCATGGCTTTCCCGGGGTTCCTGGCCAGCCCGGCTATGTCCCTTCTCCATGTATGTTTCAGCTGCCCCTCAGCCCCCTCAGGCCCAGCCTTTGAGGAGAGCAGCCCTGGGGACAGGGGTGGCAGGGATGCCGGTGGCGATGCACGACTGACCCGTCTCCTTCTGAAGGGGACTCGACAGGAGGCAGGGGGCTGCAGTCAGGATGGGCAGTGCTTGGCTGCCTGTTCYGGTCTCTGGTGAACCTCTGCATCCCCAGCTGCACAGATGTGCTGGCAGACAGGAGATGTGCTGCACACTGCCAGGGTGCACTCGGGGAGASGTGACAAGGACGCAGCTCCTCATGAGCAGGGCAGGCACTGGGCTGAGACCCAGTACCCGAGCACAGGGGATGGGGAGGGAGGGAGCCGGCCCCTGCATGCTCTGCCGGGAGCGCGTGGGGAAGAGTGAGCATCCTCGTCCTCTCCGGATGGAGCGCCACGCCCAGGGCAGCCCCGGTGGCTCCGCTGTCAGAGGGACCAGGAGGGGGGTGGGTCTCTGGCCTCACGGCAGGAGGGGGTTCCGACGCTCCCATCGCCAGGCGCCCCCGTTCCCGGGGGTGTCATCTCTTGCAGTCGTCGGTGTCAGTGTCCGGCAGCCCTGCGGCCGGCTGGGGGCTGGGCTGGACTGCCTGCACCCTCTCCTCCAGGCTGCCGCCCGGGAACACCACGTAGCGGGCGCTGACGCGCTGGGGCCGTGGCTCCCGCAGGTTCTCCTTGCTGTGCCAGATGCCGTAGCCGAAGTAGACGAGCAGGCCTGCAGGGGGGACAGGGACAGGTGCAGCTCCAGCACAGCCTGGTGCTGGCACGGCCATGGCTGGCATCACAGCGGCTGGCACGGATGTGGCTAGCAAGCCGGTGGAACAACAAGCCAAAGCACCGCAGGGGCTTAACCGAGCTGCTTGCAGGAGGAGAAGGGTCCTGCAGCGTGTTAAGAGCAAGGGGAGCACCCTCAGTCCCTGGGAAAGGGAAGGACTTCCTGAGCCCCAGGGAGCTGCCTCAGGAGCAGAGGGTGGTTCTGGCCCAGGGCTTGAAGGAGGATCCGAACTTTACCAGGAACAAGCTGTAACACTCCGGGAAGCAAAGAGGCTCAGGGAGATGCTGGGAGACCTCGGCTTGCACTTCCAAAGGGGAACCAGAGGCAGAAAGGGGCAGGATACACTTCATAGAGCCATAAGTGGGGTAGAGCAGCTGTCAAAGCAGCTGGCGAGTGCCAGGACAAGCCCAGATTCCCCTCCCCGGAGCAGCCRTGGGAGCACTCACCTAAGAGGAGCCAGACAGCGAAGCGGAGCCATGTCATGTAGCTGAGCTTCAGCATCAGGTAGATGTTGAGGATGATGCTCAGCGCTGGGGACAGGGGTACCAGGGGGATCTGTGGGAGAAAAGCAGGTGGTGGGGGTGAGATCTGCAGGACCACATTCCCCATCCTTAAAATCATAGGGACAAAAGACAGCACTGGTAAACGTGGGGGACAAAGAGACTGTCACCCTGGGATTTCTAGAARTGGTGCCTTTTTTTAAGGAAAAAGGCAGGCAAAAGGATCAAGGGAGCCAGGAGCTGGGAGTCAGGCTGGCMGGGTGGGCACAGGCATCATCATGAGCACCCAACAAGCTCCTGGCATGATCCAGAGCCAACGTGGTCCTTGCTGGAGTAGCCAGGGCAGGGGCATGGCAGGGAGGTGGTGACACCACTGGTGTTAYGCAGCTGCACTGACTCAAGGCTCAGGTGGACCGAAAATGGGAAAGGGGGAGCATGAGAGGAAAAGAAGTGGTTTGGAGGCTGAAACTGAACTCCATCATGTAGTTGAAGGGCAGCCAAAGTAAGCAGCTGGGGCAGGAGGGGAGTGGAGGGGTTGTGGGGATGCAGAAGAGGGAGCCCAGGGTGGGTAGTAGCGAGCCCATGGGATGGATATAGAACTGCTGTGGATGTCCCCTCCTGGGGACCAGTGGCCACACAGAGTAACAGCACTGGCACCAACAGTTCCCACACCCAGTGTCCACAGACACCCTCCTCCTYCTCCTCCTCCCTTTCCTCCTCCTCCTTCAGCAGTTGTGGTACTTTCAACAAAGTGCTGTGCCTGGGCCCCCTGTGGGTCCACCAGAGCCATCAGACCACCCCTGCAGAGGGACTGTCCCTGCCTGGGCCCCGGGCATACCTGGAAGGTCTGAGTGCTGTGCTGCTGCTCGTGYACCCAGATGAGGAGAAGGCTGAGCAGGAAGCCGAGACTGAAAAGGACCAGCAGCAGGGAGTAGCTCCAGGTGGGCAGGTGGAGGTGGGTGTTGCCAAACACCAAGATGGAGCAGAGGCAGATGGCAGACACCATCAGGGTYACCACAGCTACCGTGACCACCTCGCCCGGGTAGAAGTCGCTGAGGAACTCCAGGTAGGGCTCAAACACTGCCTTCAGCTGCCCCGGCTCCCGCTGCTTTTTGCTCTTGTCCCTGTCCACCAGCTGCAGCTTGTCAGAGAAAGACTCGTACTCCTTCAGCTCGCCGCCAGATGGGCCCTCGTGGGGCTCGGGGTTGGGCCGGCCACCAGCCGCCGGCGCGGGGACATCCCCCTTGTGCTGCTGGAAGCGCAGGACGATGATGCTGGCGGCCACGAAGGTGTAGGCCAGCAGTGTGCCGATGGACAGGAACTGCACCAGGGCCTCCAGGTCGAAGACGAGGGCCAGCAGGGCCATGAGCAGTCCAAAGACCACGATGCCGACAACGGGCACCTGCGTGCGGGGGTGCACTCGGGAGAAGACCTGAAAGAAGAGCCCATCCTCGGCCATGGCGTAGACGATGCGTGGCAGGGAGAAGAGGTTGCTCAACAGAACCGTGTTCATTGCTGAGGGATGGGCAGAAGAAGGGAGACCCCATCAGACCCAAACCCAAACTGGGGAGTGTTCCCAGCTCCCAAGGCGAGGGGGGAGGGCAGCTCCCCCCACTGCTGCCTGTACTCACCACAGATGGAGCCAGCAGCCACCAGAAACCCTGCCCAGGCGTAGCCCCTCCTGTAGAACGCATCAGCCAGAGCAGAGTCAGGGTCCAGCGTGTGCCAGGGCACCATCAGCGTCAGCACAACTGACACCAGGATGTAGGCGCCGGTGGCCAGCCCCAAGGAGAAAGCAATGGCCCTGGGGACAGCCCTCTGCGGGTTCCTGGCCTCTTCGCTGGAGGCTGCAATGACATCGAAGCCCACAAAGGCGTAGAAGCAGGTGGCTGTGCCAGCCATGATGCCTGACAGCCCATATGGGGCAAAGCCGCCCTCCTGGGCGCTCCAGTTCTTGGGCTGTGCAAGAACAAAGCCCATAATGAGGATGAAGAGGATGACGCCCATGCTGATGGCTGAGAAGACGTGGTTGAGCCAGGAGGACACTTTGGCCCCAAAGGAGATGAAGGCAGTGGCTACCAGCAGGATGGCGGCCGCCAGGAAGTCTGGGTAGTGGGCCAGGAATGGCACCTGCCAGGTACCCACGTGGGTCTCGGTGAAGTTCTTGATCTTGTGGTTAAAGATGGAGTCCAGGTAGCCACTCCAGGCCCTGGCCACCGCGGCCCCCCCAATCATGTACTCCAGCAGCACGTTCCAGCCGATGAGGAAGGCCCAGATCTCACCCACAGACACGTAGGTGAACATGTAGGCAGAGCCTGTCTTCGGCACGCGGGCGCCAAACTCGGCGTAGCAGAGAGCAGCCAGGAGCGAGGCAAAGCCGGCGATGATGAACGAGACGATGACAGCAGGGCCAGCGATCTCCTTGGCCACGGTGCCCGTGAGGACATACAGCCCAGAGCCCACCATGCCCCCGATGCCCAGCAGTGTCAAGTCGACGGTGGAAAGGCATCTGTTGAAGGACGTCTCCATCATGTCGTCCTCCAAGGTCTTCACCCGGTTGAGTTTCTGACAGAAGCGGGTCAGGTCGGTGGAGCGGGGCAGCCACCTCGCCATCCTGGAGGTGGCAGGCCCTGCCCTCGGCAGAGTGAGGGGTCCTCGGCGGCGAGACCCTGCCTGGAGACCTGGCGGAGAGGCAGGAAGGGGTGAGCATCCCCTCAGTCTCACGTGCTGGGGACAGGTGGAAAAGCCACCGGGGCACATTCCAGGTGTCCCTTGCTCCTCAGCCAGCATGGAGCTCAGCATGGAGCATGTCCTCCTCCAGAGGTGGCACAGGACAAAGACCTGTGCCTGTGTGCCAGGTGGGAGGGAAACCACAGCACTTTCAGTGCAGCATCTCCCAGTTAAAGCCCAAACCAGTCTGTGCTGGCCCTGATGAAGGTTTCCTTGCTGCTTCCCCTCCACCTTATCCAATATCTACCTGACCTTCACTCTGGTGTGCCGGGAGCCCACCATGGGGGCATGCAGCGTATCCCTGCTCCCAGCATCCTGCTGCTTCCCCATGGAAAGCTCAAGCATGGTGCAGAGGCTGCAGCAGGAAGTCTAGAGCAGCTCCCTCGAGGATGTGGGAGTCCCCAGCCAGACCGAGAAACAGCCAGTGCCAGGAGCCAGCCATGCTGGCAGCTGCCACTGTGACAGTGGGAGGACACAGCTCTGGGGACCTTCAGGTGCTGCTTCCCGGCTGCTCCGTGGGGCAGTCGGTGACTTTGGGGACACTCTCCCTTCCCAGCCTCCTTCCTCTCTGTCGCTCCACACCCCCAAACCATGGGTCCTTGTTCCTTGGGTCCACCTCTCGGAGGCCAAAAGATCCTGGAAAGGCCACYGGGAGATGATGGAATGACAGGGCCAGTGATGGCCCATGCGGGCAACGGTCACAATCCGCGCTGTYTGAGACGCCCCAGCCCCGCTGAGACATCCCTGCACACCCGGCTCCCCGTGACTGGAGGCGCTGGCAGTACTGGGGTCCCCAATCCCAACACACGCAACAGGCGCACCTGCGCAGGATRCGGAGCTCGATGCCCACTGGATACGGAGCATCCCCGGAGTTCGGGGGGGTGGCCGCGGGTGGGGACCCCCGGGTTGGGGGGTGGTCACAGGTGGAGACCCCCAGACCGAGGAGGGTGTGTGTGGGTTCCGGATTCACCCCGGGTGGGGAGASGCGATAGTTTCGCCCCTGCTCAGCCCCGCCACGATGCCGGTTCCGGGMGGCGCCGAGCCCCGGCCCCGATCCCGGCCGCGCGCCCCCGGGACGCTCCCCACGGTGCCGGTCCCAACCCGGCTCCCGGCCCCAGCGCTCGTCGCTCACCTGCGGTCGTGGCCGGGGGCCCCGCACCGACCCCGGCCTCACCTGCTCCGCGCCGCCGCCGCCGCCCGGCTCCGCCTCCCCACGCTCGGCGGAAGGGCGGGGGCCGGGCGGGGGCCGGGCGGGGGCCGGGCGGGGGCCGGGCGGGGGCCGGGCGGGGGCCGGGCGGGGGCCGGGCGGGGCGGGGGAGCCCCCGGGGTCGATGATGCTTCATGGACACCCCATCCCCAGGGGTGTCGCCCGCGAAGGCGGGGGCAGAGGTTGGGGAGTACCGGGGCTGCAGCCCCAGCCCCAGTGAGGGGCTGACACGTAGCGGGTCCCCACGGCCCCAGGCTGGGCATCCCCACGGGTTCGTGCGCGGCTGGAGCCGCACGGAAACGGAACACAGGATGGTCACGGAGATTCTGAGAGGGCTGGAGCCCTGGACCGCTCTGGAGCCAGGCTGGGAGAGCTGGGGGTGTTCACCTGGAGAGGAGAAGGCTCCAGGGAGACCTTAGAGCCCCTTCCAGTGCCTAGAGGGGCTCCAGGAGAGCTGGAGAGGGACTTTGGACAAGGGAGGGACAGGACAAGGGGGAATGGCTTCCCACTGCCAGAGGGCACGGTTAAATGGGATATTGGGAAGGAATTGCTCCTTTGGTTGCCCACAGAAGCTGTGGCTGCCCCATCCCTGTAAGTGTTCTGGGCCAGGTTGGACAGAGCTTGGAGCAATCTGGTCTGGTGGAAGGTGCCCCTGCCCATGGCAGAGCGTTGGAAGATGAGCTTTAAGGTTCCTTCCAACCCAAACCACTCTGTGATTCTGTGACGGAGCAGTTATCCCAAATCCCGACCACTGGATGCAGTTCTGGATGGAGAAAAGGGCTGAGACCCTGCTCCTCTGCCTCTRCTCGCTCTACTCTGGAGCTGCTGCCTGAAGGACAGGCACCTCCTCCATGCTCAGGTGTTTGTCATGGAGAAACAGACGGGTGGAAAAAGCTGCTGGAGGGGGAGCTCCTGAACAGGCTCCTTCAGCTCACGGTTGTCCTGCCTGGCCAGTGCCTGGACAAGAGCATAAAACCTGACCAAAAGCCTGTGGTGCTTCCACCTGGTTCTGCAGGGCAGTGAASGGGAATCACCTCTATCCATCTCTAAGTCAAAAGGTGTGTCTTTTCCAGAAGTGCTTTACCTCAACTTGAACCAGCACAAACCTTCTGCCTCTCCAGCCATCTGGGGCAGGAGTTTCCCAAGGTGTCACCTGTCCCATCCAAACCTGCCTGTTACAGGTTGCAATGCTCCTGCTCCTGTATTTCTAGAGAGTGAAGTCCCTTTCCATGTCACCCGTAGTTTTATCTCCACCCTGCTCCCTCTTGTGCCCTTTGTCAAAGATAAAGGAGTCCAGCTCAGCTGGAAGGTGTCCCAGATCCCTGGYGTCCCCAGGGCCCCAGCCTGTTCCATCCCTACCGTGCCCTTCTTGGGGTGAAGGGATTTGCATTTAGGTGCTTCACAGCAGCAACATGTTTTTCATTTTCTTCTCTGATCCCCTACTCATGGTTCATCTGATTTTCTGATGGCATCTGAGCACTAAAGCCGACATTTTCATGGACCTACCGGTCCTCATCCCAAATGTCACCCCCAAGTGGTAAAGGACAACTCGGAGCCCATCGTGCAACACTGAGGGCTCCCACCTGAACACATTCACCTTTATCCATGCTGAATTGACCTCCTTATATGGAGGGCACCTTGCTCTCCTCCTCAACAGCCCAAAGTATAGGAAAAGGAAGGAGAAAACCGGCCTTGTCCCTTCCTGCCACCCATCACTCGCATTCCACCAGTTCCTGGGTGAACATGGGGCTGGCATGGAGTCATAGCTCTCCTGTCAGTCACCTTGCAYGTGAACAGGGAACTTGATCCTCTGGTGCATCCCCTCTTCCTGTCACTTCTGGCACACATGGAGCCCTGGGCAGGCACTTTAGGTCCAGCTGTGTGGGTGGCTGAAGCCAAACACATTCCTGGGGTACTGGTTGAGAGCTCGGGGGCTGCACACGTCAGACAGCCAAAGCCCAGCAATCCTTGGCAGCACTCCCAGTCCCTTTGGGCTGCTCTCACCAGGTCTGCCCCGTGTCACTGGCAGTACCACAGCTGCAGTGGCTGGGGCACAGCTGTGCTGAGGGATGGTGTCACCCTCCGGTGACACAATGGCACTTGCTTGGAAAAATACCTGTATCCTCCACATTGCAGTGTCTGGCTTCAGGGTCTGATCTGATCATGAGCCATCCCAGGGGCTTTGCTCCCTTAGGATAACCTTCCCCACCAATTACCCACATCTGACCCCCCTGCAACTCTCCACCTCAGCCTTTCTGAAACCCAACCTGACCACAGGCACGGAAAATTTCAGCTTGGATCTGATCAGCTGCCTGGCAGAGCCGTCTGCAAACAGATGGTGGAAGCAGGAAGCCCGAGAGCTGCTGTTGTCATGGCAGTGCCGGAACAGCCCCCGTGATCCCCAGCACCAGCTCTCCTTGGGAAGACAGCAGCAATCCTGGAACATGGCAGGCTCTGGACAAAGTGGGCTCCCCTCCTCGCCCCACTGGGCAGCACGGTGGGGCTGAACCCACCGGCAGTAACCCCAACATAAGCTTCCACCAGTAGTAACCCTGATCCCAGCTCCTCCAGCAACACCACCATTGCTCTGCCGCTGCTCCAGYGATTCCAGAGAATTTGTATTAAGAAAGGGGGGACTTCCGGGAGGCAGCATGACGCTGAGCATCCTTTCCTGCCATAGAACCYATCATTCATCCCTGCCTTCCTCATCCTCACCTCGGGAAGCAACTTCCTTGCTAAATAGCTCTGGCCACAGACCTGAACACAGATGCTGACTTCACCCAGTCAGCACCAGTGACTACCCTGTGTCCTCCCAGAAGGACGAAGGTGTCTCCAGAGGGAAATGTTGCCCACCTCGCTCCTACCTAAGGGCAACACAGTTCCAGGTGGTCTGTGGGGACCCTGCAGTGGTGCAGGTCCCACACCAGCCTGCTTTCCAGCCAGGGATTTTCATCCAGGAGGTGAAGGCCCCACATAAGCAGTAGGTCTTGTCTCCAGCTGCTGAACCACATCATCTCCGTGGGGAAGGAACACTCAGCCATGACAGAAATGGAGTCTCGGCCCTGAAATTTCCAAAAGCCTGATTGGTCCTTGTAGCTCTGATCTTCAATGTGTTTGTCTCCTCCAGCACCAGCTCTCTCCACCAGCAGGTCACTCGCAAGTTCTTCCAACACTCTGAAAAGTCTCAGAAACTCCCCAGCTTCCATCTAACGCACCACAAGCCCCACACTCATCAACTGAGGACAGGACAAACCTAATGACAACCACTGGCACTCAAAAAGCTGCAGCCCCAAAGGCAGGGCAGTGTTTTATTTCTCTTAATTTGGAAACTGGTTTAAAAGAACAAAGCAAAAGCTCTCCAGCCTTCTCTACTTTCTGAGTCAGTGGGAACACTGCAAACATTAGTCCAGTAACACTGGACTGAGGCCTGAAATCCTACTTTAATATGGATAATGCTGGCCAGCATACAGATAAACTGGTACAGATAATACTGGTACCTGCCTGGAGGAGACTCTGGGAAGGGTCTGTCTGTCTATGAGGTTGTTTCTGCCTCAACATCACAGAGAAGCATCCTTGGGATTGTTTTTTCCCCTAGTTATATCATCTAAACACAGGGTCACCCTCACACAGTGGGGCTCCGTTTGCCGCCTTGGTGCTCAGGCCAGCCTTGGCTCAGTGATGGCCTCAGTGACACTGCAGGACATTCCTGGCAGGTGAACACACTCCCATCGGCTCCAAACTGAGCCATGTGCAGCTGACACTGCTCCAAGGACCAGACAGGCAGCCCCAGGCTCCCAGCCACCCCCTGTGCTGGGCTCTGCCTGCCCCAGCTCTAATCTCAGTGCCTCAGCAATTTCTTCTACTCCCATAGCCTCTTCCTGACATGATACAAAGCAAATGCATGGACAGTCTGTTCTGTAGAGGGAAGTCAGAGGAAAAACTCTGGGAAGTGAACAGCRGATTCTCTCTTTCAGGAAAAAGCCTTCTCAGCCTCAGCTTCCTTCTGCTGCAATTTCCGAATCAGCTCCAGCAAATTCATCTGTAGAGTCAGCTCCTGCAAAGGGAGAGAGATGTTTGTGCAAGGAAATGATCCCATTCCCTGCTGCAGGAAGCAGAAACGACTGCCTTGTACCAGCCCCTCAAGAGCTACTTGTTTCTAGGGAATAAAAAAAATCAACCAGGCAACTAAAAACCTCTTGTTTAAGCATTTCTCTAAAATATGGAGCAGTTAATATCTCAGCAGACCTGCTGCAAGCTGTCGCTGTCTTAGGAATCCCAGTGCTTTAGGATTCCTTAAGGATCCAGAGAGGCTCTTTCTTCTTGACTGTGATAAATGTGGTAGGGGCCATGAGTGCTGGCCAGTTCCGCAGGCTGAGGAGGGGCAGCAGCCCTGGAGGATGTTCTCCAGGCCCCTCCCCACATTCTTCAGCAGCATCCTCTACTCCCTGGCCCTTTCCCAGCACAGAAGGGCAGGAAGAGGAGGGATTGCTTTGGGAACCCTCTAAGTGGGGTCCAAGGCAGCTGCAACACACGGCTGTGCTGGTGCATCAAATTTCCTGCAGGTATTCCATTCCCCATCAGAAATTCCCTTTTCCAGGACCACAATCAAGTGGAGACACTGTCTTCTGGAGTSACCAACATCAGCTCATGGTTCCTTTGCCATCTGCTCGTTCTTTAGTTACATTTAGCTCAGAGACAACATGGTAGAGCCACAAACTCATGAGTGTAGGCCTGTGACTCAGCACTGCAGACATGGAACTATGGAAATAAAAATCTATTTTTGTAGAAATACATCCACTGCACAAGGAGGCATTTCATACAGACTGGAAAGAAACACATCAGCTGAYGGGAACCGCGTGAACAGATTCCAGCAGGGATTTCTTGGTGGCACTCACAGGCACAAGCCAAGATCCGGGTCAGGTATGGAACCTATCCTAAAGGCAAACATACACAAACCCAGCCAACAGGAACCCTGATAAGAGTTATTGCTTACAAAAACAACATAAAGGGCAGGGCAGGAGCGAGAAAGGGCTCCCTGCCTTATACAGCCAGGGAATAGCACCACAGAAAAAATGAGAGGCTTGTTCAAGGCTCCACAACTGGGAATCGTGTGGGTGGGTGTTAGAAAATGCCTGTTTAGCTTCATTTAAGCCGTCTTTTCTCAGCAGTAGGTCTTTATCAAAGTGACATTCAATCAGCTGAAAAAACAGAGTTAAGAACAGCCTGTCTGTGTTCCCTGAAAACTTGTGTGGCTTTGCAACAGGACTTGGGAAGTTTGAGTATTTTCAYTCCTGCGGTGGCATAAGGACAACAGGGACAAAGCCAGGAGACTRCTCAGATGTTTTGAGAGCAAATGCACTGGAGAAATCAGGAACAATTCTCTAATCACAGTCTGAGATCATAAGCTCCAGCAAGTCACATGCAAGAACGAAMAAGGTGCCTAACAGAGTCCTGAAGGCAGTTTTTACAGCTAAGCTGAATACAAAAGCAGTAAATCAATTATTTTAGGGTTTTTCAGACCCATTTGAGAGTYTGCAGGCTGTTGGCACAGTGTTTCTTCCATCCACAATGGGAAAAGTACTGCAGGAAGTTGGCAATGCTACCCAGCGGTAACCTGGGCTTCTGCTCTTTTGTTAAGAACTGAGTGCAAGGCCTGACGAGGGCAAAGGATGGATTGTTCTGTCTGACACAGCCAATCCCAMTTCATTAATAGCGAGATTTAAAAAAAAAATTAAAGCTATTAACCCAAGAGTACTGTCAAACARGATAATGGAATGGKTTGGGTTGGAAGGGACCTTAAAGCTCATCTTGTTTCACCCCCTGCCATGGGCAGGAACACCTTCCACTATGCCAGGTTGCTCCAAGCCCCATCCAACTCGGCCTTGGGACACTTCCAGGGATCCAGGGGCAGCCACAGCTTCTCTGGGCAACCTGTGCCAGGGCCTCACCATCCTCACAGGGAACAATTCCTTCCCAGTATTCCACCTAACCCTGCCCTCTGGCAGTGGGAAGCCATTCCCCCTCATCCTGTCACTCCAGGCCCTTGTCAAAACACCTCACCCGTGAAGCCCAAACACCAACCTGGGGGTTGGTGGTGATGTAGAAGCCAGACACCCCAGCTTTCTCCAGGGTGCTCTGCTGGTCGATTACTTTTTGGTCCAGTTCCAAGACTATCTTCTCATCCATCATCCGCTGTTCCTCTCGGATCTGTTGCTCCATAGCCTGAAAAACGTAACAGTCAATGGGAAAAAGTGAAATATCTGCCTTCTTCCCAGCTTTTTCTCACCTCTAAGACATTTACCGAAACCCAAGAGCAACTGGGCCCTGAATCCTTCCTGATGAGCCCAGGGATAGCACTGGGCAACCAGCACAGCCCTAGGTCTTACCCCCTTCACCTGCAGAGCYACCACTCAAGAAAATGCAGGGAAGTCATGGGAGCAGCCTGCTCTCCACGTGTCTGGAGGCCAGGAAGACCACAAGGAACTGATCAGAGTCTGAATGACTTCTCCTGACAAGCCACCACCTGAGCTATGGCTAAGCTTAGCCCAAGAACTATGTGCCCCTCTCAGGTGAGGCTGAAGGAAGCCTTGGAAGAGTAACACAGGCCACTAAAGCTCATCAAGATGCTTCCCTGGACACTAACATGGAGCTGGAGCTGTAAATCCCACCCAGATCCTACTTATTTATGAAAGGATCTGAATGCTGGGGCTCTATTTTTGACAGACTGAGAACATTATCAAAGAAGGACTTTGCCAGAATAGCCCCAACCAGGACAGCCACTGCTGCCTCACCACTGTCTGCCCAAACTTCAGCACAGTCTCTGTGCTGCCTCTAGAGAAGAAATGGAGCTCAGGAAACGTGGATGCCAAAGGCACGCTGGAAATCAGGAGCGGAAGCAGAGAGCAGGACTGCAGGGGACACGCAGAGCCCAGCTCAAGTAAACAGCCCTGTGCGGGCAGAGGTGATACACCCTCACCAGGCTGCACTGAGCAGATTTCCTTCGCAAGCCACAGGGAACATCAGGAATCATCAAATCTCACCGAAACACAATGGCAGGCTCATTCTTCTAGGGTGAGCAGGAGGGTGAGGGGGAGATTCTGCCTCTCTGCTCTGCTTAGGTGACACCCCACTCGCCGTGCTGCCTCCAGCCCTCAGGACCCCAGCACAGAAAGGATGTGGAGCTGCTGGAGTGAGTCCAGAGAAGGCCATGGAGATGCTTCAAAGGCTGGAGCTCCYGTGCAACYTTAGAGCCCCTTCCAGTGCCTAAAGGGGCTCCAGGAGAGCTGGAGAGGGACTTGGGACAAAGGGGAATGGCTTCAAATGGAGAGGGCAGGATTAGATTAGATGTTGAGAGGGAATTCTTCCCTGTGAGGATGGTGAGACACYGACAAAGGCTGCCCAGAGAAGCTGTGGCTGCCCCATCCCTGGAAGTGTTCCAGGCCAGATTGGACGGAGCTTGGAGCAACCTGGGATAGTGGAAGGTGTCCCTGCCCATAGCAGAGGGTGGAACAAGATGAACTTTAAGGTCCCTCCCAACCCAAACCATTCCACAATTCAGTGATTCTCCTGCAAGAAATAAATAAGCCATTAGAGAGCATGCAAAGGAGGGCAATGAAGATGGTGAAGGGCCTTCGGGGGAAGTCATATGAGGAGCARCTGAGGACACCCGGTCTGTTTAGTCTGGAGGAGACTGAGAGGAGACTCACTGCAGTCTACAACTTCCTCACGAGGGGAAAAGGAGGGCAGGCACTGAKCTTTGTGGTGACCAGTGACAGGACCTTAGGGAACAGCTGGAGCTGTGCCAGGGGAGGTTTAGGTTGGGTATTAGGAAAAGACTCTTCCCCCAGAGGGTGSTRGGCACTGAACAGGCTCCCTGGGGAATGGGCACAGCCCCAAGGCTGCCAGAGCTCCAGGAGCGTTTGGATAACGCTCTCAGGCACAGGCTGGGATTGTTGCAATGTCTGTGCAGGACCGGGAGTTGGACTCAATGATCCCTGTGGGTCCCTCGTGCTCAGGMTGTTCTGTGATTCTGTGAAAYGGAACAATGAAAAAATTTCAATATTTCACTCATGCAATGCTTTGTCAGAGGCACGCGTTCAGCTGGAAATATCCATGGGGTTAAACTATCCCCCCGCACAGAAAGGGAGAAGTCACAAACTCCAGGATTTCCTACACCAGTGGCTGGTGGTTTAAAAGACCTGGGAGGGGGACTGAACGCCTCCACCCTGCCACAATTCCCRGTGAAAATCCAGAATCTGAGTGACAGAGCTCTCAGCCATGAATATCYGGGAAAGGGCTGCTTTGTGTCTGCAGCAAGGGTGTATCCATGGCTCTCTGCAAAACGTCCGACCTAACAAGGAGCAGTTACCACTCACATGGACAAGGAGCTACCTCTTGCAACCTTTCCTGGATGTACAGCCCACAATTAGCACGTCACAGTGAGAAACCTTCACAGAACTACCTGCTATTAAGCAGGATGCAGAACCTGGATCCACCAGACGACCATACACCAGCTACTCCAGAGAAAACATTCAGGGCAGGATCACATTGCAATAAATGGGAAGAAACTCAAGACAACCCCAGCCTCAAAAGAAGGTGAGGCAGAGGAATGACTGCTCCTTCACCACGGGATGCTGAGGAACCTAACCAAGCTCTGYCCTCACAGTTTCTTCAGTCCAGGGGTTCATGCCCTTTATGGGAGATACAACAGATTCAAATCCCTCGTGCCCCAGATTTTCCTTCCTCCCAGCCACCTCAGTGTGCCATAGCCTTCTCCACTTACTGTGCTGGAGGAGTGACTTTCTTTGGGCTTGAAAAAACCCCCAGATTTAAGTGCCTCACATTGTTTAGAGTTGGCATCTAATTCTAGGTTATAGAAAAGTGTCTGATCTTGGAGAAAACTGAGACTTAAATACAAATTTTGCTTCAGCTCTGGTGGCCGCCAACCCCTTCTGATGGGCTAAGCTTTTCTAAATGCCAGGGGTAACACTGAGAAGCCAAACATCTAAAACCTACACCCTATATCACCTGTCCTGGGAGCCCAATCCTGAGCTGTCTCGYGGGAGCTGGTCTTGGAAACCTTTAACTACGGAGGACAGCTCCAATTAGACATATATCAGATGTAACAGAGATGACTGATTCCTTCCCAAAATGCTCTACAGAATTGTCAGAGGATAAAAAAGGGAAGAAGTGACTCTATTAACACCTGGGAGAGGAAAACAGAGAAGGGCAGAGGGAAGGCAGAAAGAAGCGTGAAGAAGTTGTACAGCATGTGAGACAAGGAAAGGTGAGACATATTTGGGTGACTTAATGAAACACYGGAAATCAGGCAGTAGATTATTACTTGCTGCAAGTTACTCAGAGACAGAAGTAACAGGGACAGGTACCAGAGGCCCAGCCTGGCTTTAGTCACCTCGACAGGAAATGAGGAATGTGGAAACACCAAAAGATCCAACAGCAAGCGCTGACATGGTGCTTGTAATAGGCCAAGGCAGGAAAGAGTCTCTCTTTAAACAGTTCTTGTTTGCCCAYCGTGGAGCAAAGTAACTTCCCCCACAATTCAACTCAGAAACTATTGCTATAATGACAGATCTTGATGTATTTCATCCTTATCAGCGCTACTAAGTAAAATGTGATTTTWAAATTTTGACTATTCTCTGCTTTTGACTTGTTACAACATCATGGCAGATCTCAGGTGTCTTTTCCATGTTTTCTATCATTTGCTTCCTATCCTATATAGGCTTTAACTCATCAGATAATGATGGATCATTAAAGTACTGTGGAAAGTATTGCCTTTGGAGCAGGCTCCAGAGCTTCCACAACTCACAGATCACACCTGGACCACAGCTATTCTAGATAGCAAGAGTCTGGGCCCCTACCCTGGGAGGACAAAGGGTAGAGCAAGAGGAGACCTCCAGATTGGGGTGGGGAACCTAAGTCTATGCTAGCAAGGCCAGCCAGGRGGGCTGGTGGCTCCCAAGGCTGCAGGGCAGAAATAGTTAAACCCTCTGGAGATGCTGCAGTGCTCCTGCAGTTAACGGGGCTGTGAGAGCCCTGGGAAGGGACACAGCTCTGCACCCATCCCCCCTCACCTCCATCTCCAGCCCGGCCCCCCTCACCTCCATCTCGCGCTGCTGGGCTGCACGGAGCAGTGGCAGGTTATGGGGCCTGCAGCACTGCTGGGCCTCCTTGTGCCGGTGGAACAGCTCCTGCTTCAGCCCTGCCACAGGCAAGGGGGGCTCAAGAGGGCACACCCGTGCCACACCCACCTCCAGTGCCCTCCCCACGACCCACTGTCCCTGCAGTGTCACCCCCCGTAAGTCCCTTGTGCMTTCACAACCACCTCCCACGGCCCCCCAACCCGCCTTCCTAGTGGCACCGCCACGGCTCCTGGAACCTGCTCTCCCTCTTCCCCCCACCTCCCCACAGTGCTCCCCAAACCTGCCCTCCCCTGCAGCGTAACCCTTCCCTGCGCCCCAGTGTCACCCCCAGGTCCTCAGTGCCCACCCAGCCTGTCCCCCTGGTGTCCCCCCATCGTCCCACCCCCAGTGGCCCCCGAACCTCCCCCCACCTCACAGATGCCCCACRCCCGTCTCCCCCCGCAGTAACCCCATCACTTCCCTGCAGTGCTGCCCGCATTTCTCCTCAGCTGCCCGCCCCCCTCTGCCCCCCCAGTGCCCCAGGACGGTCACCCTGTGCCACCGCGGTCCCCCCAGTGTCCCGGGATTACCCCCCTTGTCCCCCGGTACCGCGGTGCTCGCTGTGTAGCTGCCGCCGCTGGCTGTACAGGTTCTTCTCGGTGAGGTGCTGGATCTCCAGCAGCCCCTGCACGATCTCGAACACGGTCCCGTCCAGCAGCGCCAGCGCCAGCTCGGACAGCGTCGTGTACGAGAGGCGCTGCTGGCAGGCGCTGCGGGCACAAACCGGGTCAGCGCCAGCACCGGGAGGGGCCCCTGCCTCCCCTCGGGCTCCACTCACCTGGGCAGCGCCTTGACGAGCGCCTGCAGTTCGGCCAGGAGCCTGTAGTGCCGCTCCTGCTGTCGGGACAGCACCTGCTGCTGCTGCTCGGCCGCCTCGAACCCACCGGGACGCGCCATGGCCGCCCCCGCCCCGTGCCCGCAGCACTTCTTGCGATCTGCGCCTGCGCGCGCCTGCCCCACCCTCACTCTCACTCTCACTCTCACCCTCCCGCTGTAGTCGGCGCCTGCGCAGGCCCGCGAGCGCCCTCACCCTCCCTCCGGGATCTGCGCGTGCGCGAGGCCGCCYCGCGTCGCCGAGATCCTCCCTCGTTCCACCCCGCCCCCAACTGCCCAAGCCCCGCCCCTTCGGGGTCCCCACGAGCCCCGCCCAGCCCCGCCCC
>JACAXG010000236.1:98499-135333 GCA_018881555.1 Amblyornis subalaris
TCCCCGGTCCCGGCCGCTCCTCTTTCCCCCGCCGCATCCCGGCGCTCCCTCTCGCCATTCCCGCACATCCGCGGTCCCGGCCGCTCCCGGCAGCACGGCGGCAGTACCGACTGTCCCCCCGCTGCCCTGGGACCCCCATGCCCGACCCCCCGCGCCCCGGCCGGAGATTTCCAGGCGGTTCCTCCCCAGCTCATCCCATGGGATGCACGGGGAGCGATCTCGGAGTGTCCCGCTGCTCCGGCTCGGAAGTGGATACAAATGTTTTAACTGACTTTATTAGAAGCGTTTCAGAGATAATTTTTCCTCTTTGGAACGGATGAATCAAAAGTGGAAGACTGGGTGGCTTCACCATGGCCGAAAATGCGGTGCATCCCCAGCACTGGTGGCATTGCACTCGCTGAAATCATTCCAGGCCATGAACCGGGCAGCATTCCCTATGCACTGCACCAGGGCCATGCTGGGCAATGGTTGTTGGTRCTCTGGGAAGGACGAGGCTGCACGGCTGCCCAGATCCCTTCCAACTCCTGAAAAGACACGGAGTTGTTGAGTGCTGGGATGGTGATGGGTCCTTCCTGTGAGTGCTGGGGTGCAGGTGATGAGAGTGGGAGCAGACTGAGCTGTGTGTTCTTGGCAGCAGTGCACAGGAAAAGGTTCCTGGCTTGAATTAGCAGGAGGAAAGATTCACTGAAATGGGTTAAAAATGCCTTAAAAATATTGGATTTAATAGAACTTCAAAGCCTACAGAAGCTGCACTGCTGCTCGAGGGGACTGGAAATGGCCATATGAGAGAACACAGAGCATCCCCAGCCAAGCAGGGCATCCTGAAAACATCTCTGAATAGAGATTGCCTTTTTTAACCACAGTTCATTGCCTCAAATTTCTATTAAGGATCCCCAAATCCCAGTTGCTGGAGAGGCTTTGGGTGGGCTGACTGSAGATCTCTCTGCCCCTGGGCTGCTTAGACCTTGTGGAGTTAACCCTGCCATGTCCATCTGTCCTGCCTGTTCCCTGCCTGCCCTTCTCCCAGCCTGCTAGCAACATCTTCATGGAGTGACTTCCTCATATGTTGAACAGCCAAATCACCCCAACCCCATCCTCCGGAACCATCATGAGGTTTTGCTGTGCTGGAGCAGCCAGAGGCCGAGTGCTGCAGCCTCTGCTGAGCTGCTGAGGAAGGGAAAAAAGTGTCCTTTAACRCAGAGCTATGAGCTGTGCTGCCCAGCTTCAGCCTGGGCAATATCCTGGATCAGGATGAAAGCATCCCCAACACTTTGCCATCCTCCTGCATGGAGATTTGATGGCAGCTTTTGCTAAATATCCCCCTCTGTGTGTCACCTGCTGTCACAGAGTTTTGCTGTGCCAGGGAACTCCCCCAGCAGCACAACCCAAAATCCCTTCAGCAGCTGGGGATGTTCAGGTATAGTGACCAAGGCTTCACCTGGAACYGGACCAGGCCAGCTGCCTCCCCTGACACGGCTGCCTGCACTGGTGAGGACGTAAATGCCCCCTGCCTTGTCCCCCTTTTGTCACAGCCCCATGGGCATGGCACAGTGCAGCCCCTGCCTTGACTTTGCTGCTCTCGTGGCCTTGCTGGGCTTCTGCTCTCTTCCCAACGCTGTTTCAAGGGGTTTTCAAGCCTGGGGGTGTCTGGCTGCTGGGACCCGGGGAACCACTAGGCTGGACGGGGGAGGCTGTGTGGGAGCTCCGGCAGTGCATGGCCATGACCGTGGACAGCGTCCATGGGGTGCCTGTGCATCCCTGTGAGTGGAAAGGGGAGCAGCTGGGCAGCCGAGGGGCTCAGCCCGGGGAAGAGGAGGCCACATTCCCAGGGACGGTCTCCAGCAGTGCAGGCAGAGGAGTGAGCACTGGTCTGGTGCCTGTGCACCCCTGTGAAGGTGGAGGGAGGGGGCAGCCAGGGCCTCTGCTCTGCCACGGACATTCCTCTCCCTTCCTTTGTGCTGCAGGAAATCTGCGCTTCCTCCCTTCCCAGCGCTGCTCCCGGCTCAATCGCTACCAGATGTGGGTCCCATGCGCTTCTCATTAGCCCGGCAGCTTGGGGCGCTGCCTGTGCAGCCTGAAGGGCTGGCGAGGCAAAGGCTGGGATTTGGAGGGTCCTGGGGCAGGCATCTGAGCCAACATCTGCTCCTCGAGGCACCTGGCCCCGGTTTGCGCTGGGGTCAGTGCTGGACCAAGATGCTGTCAGGGAGGCAGGGACAGCTCACYGCAGGGGATGGAGCTGGGACAGGGTGCTCCACTGGGACCTGCACGAGTGCCATGGGAACAGAGGGACATGGGGTTTGAGTCGGAGGAAGGAGCTCAGTGAGCTGGACCGCAGCTGTCACCCGTTGGGGACGATCTGCAGCCCCAGGCTGGGTCTGGGACTGTAGGGGAGGTGGGTGGGTGGCACACGGGGGGGGCTGGAGCTGGAGAGCACGGTGGCCTGGGGTGATCCGTGCTCTGTATATCCAGGCAGGGAGCACATTAGGATATGTTGGGATGCGAAGGAGGCTCCTGGGGGGTGGGTTCAGGTTGAGGAGAGGTAGTCTCTGACCAGCTGACTGTGTCCACTGTGGTGCCACAAGCAGCTCAAGTGACACAGCATGGACGGAGGAAGCACGGGTCCTTCCCGAGCTCCCTAGGACACACCAGCACCCAGGATGAGACCACGACAGCTGGACCCAGGGGCTCGAGAGCAGAAACAACACTGCAGTTGGCTTGTGATGCCCAGGAACAGCCTTAACTGGGCCTGGATTGAACTATGGAGGGACAAACAGAGCTGAGAAAGCTCTTCTGTCTTTCCTCACCCTGACATCCCCACCACAGAGTGAGAGAGCGGCTGGGGAAGAGCCCAATGGGACCTGCTGGGCAGGGTGAGGCCACACTCAGGTGTTCATGGCCATGGGGGATGTGCACTGGGAGAGCGGGATGCTCCTTGCCTTGGCACAGAGGAATCTGTGGCTGATCCTGTCCCACACTGCTTCTCGAGCCCGCAGACCAGCTGCAGGGCTTTACTCATGCTGCTGATGCAGAGGAGGCTGGGCAGAAGCAGAGGGACAAGAAATCAGCATCACAGGGGGTGGAGCCTGTGACCCGGCATGGGATGAGCTCGGACATCCACTTGCCTTGACCCCAAGAAGGGTCCTCAGTGGGTTCAGGCTTCTTGCACTCACCTGCAGGGAAAATATCTCCCAGGATGGAGAGATTTGCAAAGGTGTCCACTGCCTATTTAGGGAAGGGATGCCTGAATGTCACTTTCCCACAGCTGGCACATTTGCATGATCAGAAATGCTAGAAAACAGCATTTCTAGGGACTTACTGGACCCTGAGTTGAGCAGAGATGGCAGCAGGAGTGTGGTGTGTGTGGAGCACAAYGCACTGGGGCACGTTGCCATGGGGAATAATCCTGCAGAGAAGCCCGAGCGCACACCCACCCGCAGGAGATGTCTGTCCAAGCCCGGAGTCCCCGGGAGAGCTGCCACGTCACCACGGCTCTGAGTCACCGCTCCGGAGATGGGAGTGGCCCCCCTTCACCCCCTCCCCACCCCGGCTTTGGGGAGCGTGGTGCCACCGGGCAGCCAGCTGTCACTGAAAAGGGCCGGTGCACTGCCCGTTTGCACCAAACACGGCTTTACTGCCTTTACCGTGGAGCCAGGGACAAGTCAGCGTCATCTGGTCGTTGCACTGGGAGCTGGCGAGCATCCCGCCAGTGGCTCTGCTCTCCGTGGCATGGGGATGGACTGACCTGGCCATGCCACGGCTGGTGACTGGACAGCAGCTCAGCCCAAGCAAGCCACGGTGCCCTCAGTTAGTCCCTGGCTGGTACCTGAGCCAAGGATGGAGCCAGGGTGCTCCTGGAGCAGCAACCCCCCCGCAGGGACAGGTCTGGGGGGCTCCTCTCCTCAAGGCTGGATCCTGGATCTGTCTCTCCTCAGCCAGCTTGGCTCGGATGGTTTCCCCAAGTCTTCTCCAGCTCCTCTTTGGACCCTCCAAGAGCTGCACCAGCCCCCTGCACCCCTAGGGAAGGAGCTTCAGCAGCAGCCCCCTGACTCCACCCTTCACTGCGTGCGTGGTCACCCACCACAGTGGCTTTGCCATCCCCAGCCTTGCCCCCTCCTTTTTCAGGTCACTTTAACCTTGTGTGGGTCCTCACCTCAGCCCCCAGGCGAGGGGAGGGCATAGCTGGGACTGGCAGAGCCTCAGCCTCAGGCTCACCAGATTTATTCCAATTTAAACACTGTGGAGTAAAAGTGTTTCCCCTGCTCTGGCCTCTGGAGCTGAGTATCTGAACGAGAATTTCACCCCTGAGCTGCAGCTAAAATAAGATCTGGATCGAGGTGGTCGCTGGCTCTCAGTGGTGCCGGGTGAAGCCTCCATGCTCCCTTCCCGGCGGGCTGCTGGTGTAGCCGGGAGACTGAGGGCTACTGGGCTGGAAGGGCTGGGTTTGACCTGCTGGGAGGAGCGTGCATTGTTGGAAACATGTCAGAAAACATGTCCAGGCTTCAGTTGTCTGGGCCAAGCTCCATGGGGACTCAGAGGAGATACTGCACACAAGTGTCCTGACTGCACATTATTCCTGGGATAGGACATGGATGCTCAGCCAGGGCAAATTCATGTTGGTTGTGGCTCAGCAGCCCAGGAGCATCTCGTGTCTTCGTTATCTGCAGAGAGAGGGGTGTCAGGCCTGTTGGAGGTGGGGTGACAGGTCTATACCACCCCACRGACAACAGCTCTTCCTGGAGAGCCTGGGTGAGGGGCAGGAGCTGCTTCCCCTGGACCTGCTTGAGACGCTCTCAGCTGTCTGGTGTGGATGCTCCCAGGTCACTGCATGGGGCTTCACAACCAAGAATGAGCTGGGATGAGACAGAAGCGTGTGGGCTTGGCTGGGAGTTGTGTGCAGGGGCCACAGGCTGCAAGGTGTGAGTGCAAAGGGTGTACAGGACGCAGGTGGCACAGCAGGCTGCAAGGGATCCAAAGGATGCAGTGGGATATAAGGGATTCAGTGGGCTGCAAAAGATGCAAGGGATGTAAGGCATGTAAAGGATGCTGCAAGGACTGCAAGGGCCGCAAGGGTTGCAGCAGGCTATAAAGAATGCAAGGCATGCAAGGAAGCCGCAAGGGATTCAGAAAGTGCAACGGGATGCAAGAGTTGCAATGGGATGGAAAGGATCCAAGGGATGCAAGAAATGCAAAGGATGTGACTGCATGCAGGGGTTGCAGCAGCCTGGAGCCAGCCCCTTCTGTCCCCTGGCTGAGGCTGCCCAGTTGCCATCCGTGCCCCTCTGTGTCAGCAGCCTGACTTCGGACAGGGGCAGGGACCCCAACTCGTGGGTCCTGGGGTCCTCCTTGCTGCGGCCCCACAGTCACCAACTGAGCAGGGGACAGCTGCAGGCTGCACTCCCTTCCCCTCCGGACACTTTCAGGGACTCCAATGCCCTCAGGAGGACCAAATCCCCGTCCCAACGAGGCGGCTGCGACTCCTCTGTTGCAGACAAGGCGCCCATTCAGCCCCGCGCCCCGACCCCTGCCCCGCATCCTGCGCAGCTCCGCGGGGCGAGCGCGGCCAGCCCCCGGCAGCAGCCAGGGCCGATCATGTGGCTGCTAATGAAATCCAGACCCGGGCAGAGCGATGACATTGCGCCGTGATTTGTGCTCCCACACAGACTAAACACGGGCGGGCGCGATGCGTCCGGGAACGCAGGCTGAGATGAATCAGGTACGCGGAGCCTCTGCCGAACTTCCGCCTGATAATTCCCCCTCTCCTGCTCGCCGCACTTGGATAGAGTGCCCTCGTGCTTTCGCTGCAAAAGTAGGGATTTTCCCCAAATGATGCTTCCAGAGGCTGAAATAAAGGCTGAGGCTCTTGGATCTGCCCAGCTCTGTGTGTTAGAAGTCCTTTTGCTCCGAACAACTCATTGCGGCCTGAGATTAATTGGAGTCTTGGATCACATGGAAACGCTTCCACTACTCCATGCAGTGAGGGAGAGTCTTAAAATGGAGCCAAGGTGGGTTTGCTGCGTGGGCAGCCGGGCAGGTGCTGCATGCCCACCTGATGCCTGTGAGCGGGGGGTCCAGCTGCAGCCCCTCCCCGTGCCCAGTGCTCAGGGCACTGCCCTGTGCCCCGCAAAAGGCACATTCATGTGCACTCCATCCTTCAGACTGCAGGGCTGGGGGCTGCAGAAGGTCGCCTGGAGGTCTCGGTGAGCTGAAGGTGCATCCCCACTTTGAAGCCCATGCAACGCATTGCAGTGCAGGACAGGGCAGAGGAGGTGACTGTGGCTTTGCCCAGCCCTGAGTGCCCATCAGTGAGGACAAAATGGCTTTAGAGGGGTACCAGGTCCTGCTTGCAGAGCCTGGAGCTACTGCTGAGATGCTGCTGGGAGGTAACGTCGTTGCCGGACATCGTGCTGCCCTGCTTCCCAGCAAGTCCTCGCTGGAGCCCCCTGAACCCCAGATGCCCAGGGAAGCACCCAGCACAGCACTAGMTGGATTCAGCATCACAAAGACCCCATCTGTGGGCATGGTGTGGGAGGTGCCTGGGTGGCGCTGCCGCGAGGCCAGCGGGGGTGGGGCTGGCATCTGGATGCCTTGGGCAGGTTTAACCTGACCTCACCACCCTCACCTTCAACTCCTGGAGCTTGGAAAAATAGGTAAGTACATAAGTGTTTGTGTATATATATAAATATTAGTGTAKATATGAAACTATAGAAGTATATATATTCATGTTATATATTTGTAAGTATAGGTACTACATACTCCAGGAGTATATAGGAGAGTGTAGATGTCTCTATATAAAAATAAATACATACATATAAAAAAAAATTACTCCTGAAGTAGATAGGAATGTATATAAATATATATATAAAAATATATTAAAATACATAAAAAATAAATATGTAATATATTTGTATGCAGTCCTATACACTCCAGTAATAAATTATATAGATATATAAATTATATATATTTATATATAAAATGATATATATAAAATATATATACACACATATTTTTGTGGGGGTGCATATATCTATCTATATCTATATGTATATCTAATCTATATCATCTATATCTATATCTATATCTATATCTATATCTATATCTATATCTATATCTATATCTATATCTATATCTATATCTATATCTATCTATATCTATATATCTATATCTATCTATATCCATATATCTACTCCTGGAGTACATATTTTTATCAATGTCCTGTGCCTTGTGGCATCTCAGGCACAGAGTGCAGTGACAAACCACCCCCCACATCCCATTCCCTCCTGAGGGAAAAGGCTGCAAATACCCAGCCAGAGGCTATGCCATCCCAAGGGAAAGCTGCAGGTGCTGGATCAAGGTGTCTGTGCCAYGCCAGGGCTGGTGGCGCAGGGTCCCAGAGCGACCACCCACGCTCACAGGGACCCTGGGGCACAGCTTTCTCCTTCCTGCTGGCAGAGCAGAGCTGGTGGGCACGGGGTGGGCACGCAAGCAGGAGCTGATGGCCTGCAAAAGGCTTCTATTTTTTGCCACTCAAACGCCGCTGGAGCCCTCCAGGGATGTTGATGAGGTCGCCGATGGCTGCGGTGAGGAATGGGAAAGGATTTTGGTGGTGTTGCAGTGGCCGCAGCTCTTTGGGGTCCCAGCTGGGGTGATCCACACAGCCCAGCGGTGGGGAGCCCTGTGCCAGCTGGATGGTGGCTGCATGAAGACATCACCTATGTGGCCTGGGCACATCCCAGTGCCCCTGGCCTGGCTGGCCCTGGAGCTGTGTCCTGGGGAAGGCAGTCAGGACCCTGCATCCACTTTTTGGGGCAAAGAAGGAAAAGGCCATTTCCCCATGTGTCATGTAGCCACAGGAAGAATCAGCTGCACATATATTTATATCCCTATAACCCTGATRGAGCTGTCCAAGCCCTTCATAATCCCCCATCCAGCACAAAATTCCYTCTGAGACTGCTGTCCCCCTTCCCAGTGAACAATGACAGAAATTTCCTATATAGTTTTGGGAGCCCCAAGTTGTCTCCTGTGTGTTTCATTCTCATTRGAGTTTCCCTTCTCAGTTTATTTTTGGTAGGGCCTGAAATAGGAAATGAATTGTTGGCAGCGGGCTGGCTTTTATTGCTGCTCACTGGCCAAGCCAAAACAAACGYGCCGTTGTCCAACCCAAAGGCTCCTTCTTTGCTTTGGGAAATTGGGAGGAAATGGGAAGAAGATCAGTGTTGCAGTGTTGGTGAAGGAAAGGACGAGCCAGAAGTGTCACTGTGCTCCTCTGATCCCATGGATGAGGTGCTGGTGGAGCCAGCTGGTGGCTCCTTCACAGCCTCTCCCAGCACTCACTCACCACTTCTCAGCTGCAGCCATCACATTGTCACCAAAAGCCCCATCTGTCTATAGGAAATAGATCCTGCTCAATCTCAGGGGAGCAGAGCACTTGATTTCTCCACATTATGTCTGAGTTCAGCTGGCTTTTCCTTGAGGTCAAAGTTTTCTGCATGTCCAAGAGAGTGGTGAAAGGCAGCTCAGAACGGCCAGTATGTATCATTTCCTGGTGGAACTCACAGCTGCAGGGAAATTGTTTGGTGGTTTCCAGCCTCTGCTGATTTGTGGACGCCTGAACAAAACCTCCTCACTGGTGTCTATCACAGGGAGCTGTCAGTCAGAGATATCCAACATGCAGTGGTGGGAAGAAAGCCTGAGGGATGCCTGGAGAAGAGATTCATGGTCACATCCTGTGGAGACACCAGTCCTTCATGATGCCGAGGTATGGCAATGCCTCATCCACATCCTTCACTGTCCATGGCATCACAGGACATTGCTGGAAGATTCTGAGCCATCCGAGCTGGAAGGACTCTGTTGGAAAGACCCTGGAAGCAACRGATGGCCTCAGGCTGGACATCAGCTGGTTGTTTTTCCTCACAGTACGGCAAAGGCATAGGAGGGGCTGCTGGGAAGGGCACGGGCAAAAACCTGAAGGAAGCGTCCACATGTGGTCTCCTCAAGTTCAAGAGGGATGTGAAGAAACTGGAGAGGCCTGGACAAGGGATATCAACATGGCCATGGAGCTGGCACACATCGCACCAGGAGAAGAGGAGGGGGCTGGGCTGGTCTGGGGGAAGGGTTCCAAGAACAGCCAATGACTAAGGTCACAGAATCACAGAATACCCTGAGTTAGAAGAGACTCACAAAGATTGYAGAGTTCAACTCCTGGCCCTGCACGGACAGCCCAACAATCCCAGCCTSCACCTGAAAGCATTGTCCAAATGCTCCTGGAGCTCTGGCAGGCTTGGGGCTGTGCCCATTCCCTGGGAGCCTSTTCAGAGCCCACCACTCTCTGGGGGAAGAACCTTTTCTGATACTCAGCTTGAACCTTCACTGACAGCTTCRTGATGAAGTTGAACCCTTCTTCTTGGTGCCAGATGATGCAACGGGGTAAAACAGCCACCGGCTGAAGCTTGTAAGGTTCAGGTTGGATCTTGGAAGAAAATTCCTCCCCAGGAGAGTGACCCTGGGACAGTCAAAGGGACCAGGGGCATCTCCACCCTTGCAGATTCCCAAGACTCAGCCAGACACTGCTGTGGCTTCCCTCACGTGATGGTTGGGTTGGAGCCTCTGGTGACCTGCCAGGACACTTGCCAGTGTCTGTGATGTGGGATATTTGCACTTATCCTTAGGCTGCTCACTTGCACGCTCTCCTCTGGCTGGCTGGAAGCTCATGGATGGGCTCATGCCTGGGTGATCCTCTGCTGTCCCAGGATAGCTTGGGGACCAGGCAGAGTTTAGAGTGCCCAACTTTCCTGGGGCACCAGCCCCAGCTTTGATGCCTGCATGAGTGGGAAAGTGCCCCCAGAGTAGGCTGGGGCAATTCCCAAATTCGCCTTGCTGGGCCACCATCACGACCATCATGGGTGGCTTCCCCCAAGTGCTCTTCAGCACTGACATGAAAAGATGTGTATAAGGACCATCTGATGTCTGTGAAAAACCTTTTCTATTAKATTGTGTTTATTTTTGCACTTTTATTGCCTAAATTCAACTCCTTCCCTTCTCTTTTCCTAACCCATGAGCAGGTATTAATCTGAGTTGCTTGGAAGCCTCTTCAGTTTCTCCAACAGCCTCCATTGTGGAAGGAGTGGGGCTTGGATGCCATCTCTGGTCTCATAGGCTGATTTTGTCTATTTTGTCTCTGGTGACACTGAGCTGATTCATCCCCTCCTTTTTCTGCACAGTGTGATGCCCCAGGACTAGTTTCAGCCATTTTCCTTCATCTGCCCAAGTAAAACCTGAAGGAAAGGGGGGGAGAGTGAARGAACTCTGAAAGGTGACCAGGAGTCTGGGAAGCAACACTGACAAGTCCTGGGATGTCATTCATCAGCTTTGTGCTATGAGATGATACTCCTCCAGCCAGTGTCAGGCACTGTGCTGGCTCCAGCTCCACAATGCTGAGCAATGCCCAGGCGTGTGCTGGAGCCTCATCCCTTCCYGAGTGCAGTGCTGGGCTGGTTGCAGTCCTGGTTCTAGCTGGTCTCATCCCATTCTGGTGTCCAYGAGCTGCCTCCATCACCTCTGAGATTGCTGTGGTTGACCTTTGGGCCTGGTGGTCTTCTGGGCCATCATCCTGCACTGTGGGCAGCGCTCAGGATGGCTCAGTGGTGGGCASCGATGCTCCTGGCTCCAATGGAAGCAGACAACCCCAATTCTAATGGCAGGGAGTCCTGCTTAGGAATCTTGGTCAGAAACCATGTGGGAGAAGCCCTCAGCTTCTGGGCTGCCCCTGGGCTTGTCCCAGCCTTGCCCCATGGCAGCATCATGCCTGGGGCCGTGTGGAGACCCCAAATGCTGCCAGATTTGGCAGCCCCTGGGCAGGGGCTTAGAGAGCTGGGACAGTGCCCTGCACCCCAGTGCCCCCCCACATTTGTGTCCCACCACCCTGAGCACCCAGACAGGGATGGGCTCTCTTTGACCCATGGCCAGAGCTCTCTTGAACCTCAGCATCTGACCTGGGCTACACTGAGGAGTGTCTGACCATGAGACTGGTCAGCCACCGGGACAATGCTGGATACTGGGGGAAGAGGGSCTCCTCATCTTTCCCCCAGGGCTCATCTCTGATGCCAGGCGAGCACGTGTAGCAGCAACCCCAGCAGGGACCTGCCTCCCACCCTGTCTGCTGCTTGTTACCACCTGCCTGTTCTGCTGCGAGGTCATCCATCTCCGCAYTGCATCCCACTCAGGACCAGGATAGCACCCAAGCAAGACTAGGCGATGCCCGGCATGTTACCTGCCCACGGAAAATGTGGGGCAGGGAGAGATGGCACCCAGCTATGGAAGAAATACATTTTTATTAGGAAAGCGCTCTGCAGAGGTGCCAGGCTCTCTCATACCAAACTAGTCCCTCCAACTCCGCTGGATGGGATGCGGGAGCCCGAAAGGCGTCCAGCTCCATCCATAAATAGTGCTTCCTCCTGGCCAGGAGCAGCCCCGGGGCGGAGGGGAGGGAGGGTGGCATCGGTCGAAACCAGCTCGACCCCACGCCGGCCCGGCATAGCTGCGGCGGCACCGGCAGTGGAGAGCTGTGCCCGGAGGGCGCCGGGGCAGGGGGGCTGCTGCCAGCGATGGATGTGGGGCACATCCCTGGCACTGCCCTGGGCGCTGAGCAGCAGCTCCCTCCCTCTCCCGCGCTCCGCGAGCCCGACAGACCGGAGTGGGGCGCGGGAAGCGAGCGGCTCGGTTACTGCAGAATATACCGTGGGCACGTCTAGTACAACAAGCGCTGCTTATGCGATCGATAATACTGCTACAAAAAAGGGGGGGGGATACGCCACACACGGAGCCCCTCGGGGTGGCGGCAGGGCCGGCTCCCTGCGGTCCCGCCCTGCGCGGGGAGGGAGRGCGAGCGGCCAGACCCGGGCAGGGAGCCGGAGCAGGGCACAGATGGAGGGACCGGGTCCTACGGCAAGGGGGACTAAGGCAAAAAGAGGGATGAGTGAGGTGGAGGGGGATAAAGGGAGGCTCGAGGCTCTTCCAGTGCCCCCTGCCCAGTCCAGGCTCCCACGTGCGCTGGTTGTGCTGGCAAATGTCCTTCCCGGTGTGCGGCCGGTGCGGGGCCGGTGCCCGGTTCCTGGTCACTGCACTGCCTGAGCAGGCACAGCAGCTGCCCTGGGCGGCTCGAGGCTGGCTTCCCGGCTCTTCTTCCTGGGAGGCTTCTTAATGGGGGTTTTCTTGGCTGCCTGCTCGCTGGGGAGAGCCTGATCCTGCCCGCTGCCGGTGCTTGGCTTCTCCACCCACTTGGGCTCCCCGGCTGCCGTCTCGGCCGCCGCAGGGATCAGTTTTTGCAGATGGGGAGAGGTGGGCAGCAAGGGTTTGCTGGTCTTCTGGCCGCCGGCGGCCGCCGAGCGCTTGGCTTTCTGTGGAGGGGTGGGCTTCTCCCGCTGGGCGCCCACCCCGTTCGCCCGGACGCCTCCGTCCCCTTTGTTGAGGCTCTGAGTCTTTTCCTTCAGCTGGGCGGCCAGCTCGGAGGCCAGCTGGGGATGCAGCGGCTCGGAGCGGGGTTTGCTGGTGCCGGGGCTGCGAGGAGCATCCCTGGTGTCCCCGGCCCGCCGCTCCGGCTGGAAGGCACCCATCTTTCGGAAGGCGTTCTGCACCGCCCCGTTGATGCTCTCCATCGGTTCCGAGCCGGCTTTGCTCCTCTGCTTAGGCCTGGAGGGTGACTGGGGCTCCCCGGCGAGGCCGGATTTGCCCTCGGGGACGCCGGGCTCCTTCGGTTGCTTCTGCGTTTTCTCCTTGCCCCGGGAGCCGCCCTTCTCCTCCGCTCTGCCCTGCACATTGGCCGACGTCTCGCTCGGGCTCCTCTTCCTCTTGGCCAAGCCCTGGCCTTGCTCCGGGCTGCTGGACCGGGCAGCCGCTTGGTCTGGCGATCGGCCGGGCGCCGGCAGTGAATTGGACTGGCCGCAGTTGTACCTGCCGTGGATCCAGGAGACTTTCGGCTTCGTGGCCGGGTCTGGAGGACGGGGCTTGGTCCTTTCCGGGGATGGCGGCTTCCCTGGGCTGCGGGGCTCTGCAGCGGCATCCTCCTCCTCCTTGGACTGCTTGGAGAGGCGGGCGACCCGGGCGTAGAGCGCGGCGCCGGCCGAGCCCGAGCCGCAGGAGGAGCGTTCGCTGTCCGAGGACTTGAGCAGGGGCGTCTCACTGCTGTCGGCCGGGAAGGCTCTGACGGAGCCCGTCTCCTTCAGGAACGTGTATTCGCCCGCTTCCTCCCCGCCGGTCGGGGCCACCAGCTTGTCCCCGGGGCTGGCAGGTGTCCCTCTGTCCCTGCTGTCACCCACGCTCTCTGTGGGAAGAGAGCACAGGGTGTGTCAGGTGGGACGTGTCTGAGGAGCGGAAGGACCCAGATGCTCCCGCAGGACAGTGGCCTCCCAGTCAGGCTCCCAGTCAGGGACCTCCTGGCTCTTAACCCTGGCGCGGCAAACGCCGGGGGAGGGAGTTTTAAAACTGCGTGGGAGGCAAGACTGGAACTTGCACCCCTTCCTGCGGCAGGAGGAACCAGGGTGACAAGGTCTCCACCGTGCAAGGGTGGCACCGAGCAAGGCCCGTACTGATGACCCCGAAGTCTCCTGGGTATGCACCCCATCCCCTGCTCACCTTCGTGGGGGACGCAGTACACGGGCCCCTCGTCCGTGGTGTCAAAGGAGGAGAAGGAGCCACGGGATGACCAGGATGGGGAAGGCTGCTCCACCACGGAGGGTGGCTCGATGAAGCTGCAGTTCAGGGTGTTTTCCAGGTCATGGTGGGCCACTGCGAGGGCAAGGAACTGCTGTCAGTGCCTGTCCTGCCGAACCCCCCAGTCCCCGCTGTCAGCC
Organism: Amblyornis subalaris; assembly: GCA_018881555.1. Lineage (NCBI taxonomy): Eukaryota > Metazoa > Chordata > Aves > Passeriformes > Ptilonorhynchidae > Amblyornis > Amblyornis subalaris. The sequence goes on from JACAXG010000236.1 coordinate 112,344, forward strand.
AGGAGGGTGGGATGCTGCACAGCTCCCTGCTGCCYGGTTTCTGATGGGTGTTGGGGACAGGGGCAGCATCTGAGGCGTGAGGACACCTCTTGCTGCACAATCCCTCAGCCAAGTGCCCACAGAAGCCAGCAGCCAGCAGTGGTGGTGACGAGCATTGCCCATGCTTGGGCTGTGGGCAGCAGAGTCCGTTCAAGTCTCATACCTCCACCTATCCCCCTCTCCAGCTGCCCAAACTGAGGATGCACATGGTGGACGGATGAGCCACCCAAACCCCTGGGTCCCACGAGGACTTGGTGAATGTCCTGGTGGTCACCTATGAGCTGTGCACCCCGGCACAGCCACCCTGCAAAGAGAGTCCTGGCACTGTGACTGTCCCCTTCCCAGGGAAAGAAATCAGCTGCCGGCTCTAATTCCTCTAATTCCTACTTCAGCGTCACCGACTACATTTTCCTCTTCCTTGAGATTCTGCACAAGGGTGCAGAAGGATGATCAAAGGATGCCTGCAGCAGGGGGATATACATCACTTTTTTTCTCAGTTCTGCCACTTTTCAATCCCTTTGCCAGCTTCTCCCATCCTGAAGCTCAGTAGGAGTATCCCTCCCTTCACTCCTTGGCGCTACCTCTCTGCTGAGGGGCCACCCACAAAGAAGAGTAGAAGAGACAGACCACCAGAAAAAAACTTGGTGTTAAATAAAAGAGAAGCTGAGCAGCTAGAGTTGTCTGGGCTGAAAGGACATTTTTTTCCAGCTTGATCATTTTTAAGGCTTTTTACTGGATAAGCTCAAGTCCCAACACACCCTGTGGGGCTTCCCAGGTGCCCACAGCTTCAGCATCATCCTTGGGTACCCACAGGACCATGACAGCATCCAGCTGGGAGGAGGGACTGGCCCTCCAGAGAGCCAGGCAGCATCAGATGCTCTTGGCCCCATCCCCATCCCGCTGGCTTTTGCCCCCGGGATGGTGACAAGCTGCCTCCAAGGCCAGACAGAGCCTCGCTTTGGAGCAAGGGCTGCAAAAGGGTGGTCCTAGAGGGTGGTCAGGCACTGAACAGGCCTCCCGGGAAATGGTCACGGCTTCAGAGCTCCAAGAAGAGTTTGAACAATGCTCTCAGGCACAGGGTGGAATTGCTGGGGTGTCCTGGGCAGAGCCAGGAGCTTGGACTGATGATCCCTACCAACTCAGAATATTCCATGAAATACGAAAACCCTGTGCACAGACAGGGTCCCAGCTGCATATGGATATTTCCAGGTAACCTCTGACCACCCATCCCAACTGCATCTCAATCTCAACTGCATCCCAATCCCAACTGCATCTCAGTCATGCTGCAATTTCCCGCTTGGACTGTTTGATTCTTGCAGCACATCCTTGTTTTACAATAAAATAACTTTTAGTGTTATTGGGATGCCCACTGGAACGTTTTTCCAGTATTAGGGAATCTGGCTTCAGCCATGTAGGGCCGTTAAAAGGACGGCAGTGCTGCACACTCACCCCTGCATAGTTTGGCTTCTTGGAGTAAGGAAAAAAAAAACCCCAAGCAGAGATATTTAAAGAGCAAATGGCCCAGAGAGGGGGAAGCGGCAGTTCCAACATGGCTTTCCTTGTAATGAAAACCAAAAAGAGAAAATTAAAAGCAGCCGTCTGGAAGCGGATGAAGGGAGATGCTTCCTGAGAGGAGGCGTGACGAGCGGCTGGGACTCACGGCCACGAGGCGACTCCGGGACTCCAGTGAGACCCAGGACACAGTCAAAGGATAAAATGAGGATATGTAGTGCACCTGGAGGCTTCAGGAGGCTCGGGGGCTCTGGTGTGGTCCCCAGGGATTTATCTCCCCTTGGCAATATATCATGGGCTGCTGGGGCTGGGMGAAATGTGGATGCTTCCTGCATATCCCTACCTGTCACTGCTCCCCAAAATCTCCTGGAGCCACAGCATCAGGATGACAAGCCCAGTCCTGTTTGCACAGTGGCCAATTGGTCTCACTGCTTCCAGGATGAAGCAGAGCAGCAGAACCATGGAAGGGGGATCCCAGAGCCTTGCTTGCCACCCCCTCCCAYTCATCCCAAGCTCCCCGTAATCGGCATCACCTTTGGGGTTGGTTGAGCCTTGCTGCTTGGAGAGATGACGTGGTGGGGTGCAGGGCTCAGGTTAGCCCCAGCATCTTCAGGCTGACACGTGACCGACACCCACGCTGGTACCACTGACACCTGAGGAGCCAATCCCGCACATAGGGATGCCCAAACCCTGACGCCCGGTGTCAGCCCATGGCGTGGCCCTGCAGGCTSCCAGCTCGGCTGCGATCCCCAGGGACATGCTGTGGATCCAAAGCTGGTGCCAAGGCTGGGGAGTAGCTTTTGAGGAAGCAACCTGGGGTTCCAGGCACCTGATGAACTTCAGTGGGACTTCAAGACCTGCAGTCCCACCTGGGAAGGTTCTACCATGTGTAGGCTTGTGCTCTCTGGTGTTTGAGTCCAGAGGGGAAAACCCACCTGGTGCCAGCAAACACATGGCCAAGAATGTGAGTAGATCCAGTGTGACCACTGACTGGGCATCAGTCAGCACCAGTTTCACTGTGACATCCCCATGAGGTCCTGAGCACCTCCTGCACTGACTTGACGCTTGGGATGGGGCACTTCAGCATCCCCTGGACCCTCCCGCTGGGGCAGGACCAATGCAGGGAACAAGTGGCCTCTGCCAGTGGATATTGGGCGCTGTGGCTTCCACAGCATCGGGTGGGGTCATGATGTGGCATCCTGGTCACCGGGCATCAGGGGTGTAGCTGTCACAGACAACCCAACAGGGCCCCAGCACCCTGGGGTGCCCAGACCCAGAGGGGGCTGGAGGCATTGCCAGACCACATGTCATTGGGAGTGGGAGCTGCTGGAACCCATACGGGCTCCGCTGTGCTGGATAACACCAGGCAAGCCCTGACCAAAGCCTTTCCCTGCAGTGAAATGACAACCCTCAGCCCCACAACAGACTCCAGGAACAGCCCCAGCCCTGCCGGGACCCGAGACCATCCTGAGCACCCTCAGCCTTTCCTGGGCGGCTGCTGCCCTGTGTACACAGCGCGAGCGGCTGGACCGGCGCCAGCAGCCTGCAGGCAGCCCCCCGTGAGCCCCCCTGCCCTCGCTGCACACAGGCACCCTCTGTCCTCTCCGAGCCCTTCCTGGCCCCTTCCACAAACACAGCCTCTGTGATCCTCTGTTATCCTTGCAGCAGGAATGTTTCTTGGGCCCCGGCACACCCTGCTCCAGGCAGGGATTTGCTGTGCCCYACGTGGTGAGGGGTCACCTCCCCAACTTTGATGCTGAAGGTCGAGCATGGTGTGCAGGGTTGGGGGTCACCTCTGTGTCCCACCTGGGATAAGGGATTTGGCCTCATGCTGAGCCACTGTGCACCAGGATGTGGCTGCTTGGGGGATTCCACCAGCATGGCATACCCAGGGAGATGATGGGCTCAGGAAGAGGGGCTGGGGCAGAACCCCATCCCAGAGCAGGGTGGGGATTGCTGCCTTCACGCCAAGTTTATTCAACAGGGTTGCAGCAGATCCCTAGCTCCTCACACTGGAAAGAGGCACAAGGAGGGTTCAGAGAGTACAGRGGACAGCAGCCCCCAGCTGCCGGGATGCAGGGGGTCCCCAACAGCCCTGACAGTGCCAGGTCAGGGGCTTTGCCAGGTGTCAGCAGCTCCCTACAAGCCCATTCTGTGCCTGGGCAGTGTGGGAAGTTCAACCCAAATCTCTGCCCCTCCATCCTCAACTGTGCTGTGCATGGCGGCAGGGTGGGCATCCCCCTGCTCTCTATCCCCAGGCAATGCTGGGGCAGGGTTATCTCAAGATCAAAAGTGCTAAGGAGGCATTTTGCTGAGTGACAGGGACCATTCCTCTCCAGGAGAACYTCAGGAGAGTAAACCCGAAACTGCTCAGCAGGGCTCCAGCACCAGGTACAACCCTTGCACCCTCACAAAGCAAAATGTTCTTGGAGATCCAGAAGCTGCAGACGGGAAGTGCTGAGACCCTGGGAGCCAGGCCACTCTCACCAACCATTGTAACGCTCCCAGGGACCCATGTGTCCCTGTCACTACCCTGCTGTGCTCACTGCCCTGGTTTGGGGCTGCAAAGGATGCGCTCACTGCCCCGACAGGAGTGAAGCCTGGCTCTCTGCACCCTCCCCAAAGCCCAGCACCTTACCCGTGACCTTGGGCAACTTCTGGCGGCGCAGGGGGATACGCGGGAGCTTCATCCCGATGCGRCTGAAGCGCCCGCACAGGCGTCTCGGCGGCTTCTTGGCTGCTGCTGGGTCCTGGCTGGAGCTGCACAAAGGGAATGGCACTGTCAGAGGCACCGCTCCCCTCCTGCGGTGGGGACAGCCTTCGTGGGCAACAGAAAGAGGCAGGAGCTCAGGGATGCTGCAAGTGCAAAGGGGGTTTTGGAGTGATAATGGGGTGGACCGAAGCAGGGGCATGCCCAGGGAGTAGGAGTTGGGGATCTACAGAGGCTGCTGCCGGCACCGGGCACCAGCCTGCACCACACCAGGATGCAGAGCTACGCCAGGGAATGATGGCAAGGCCAGCTCCAACCACAGTCATTGGCAACCCAGCCCCAAAACACCCGCAGGGCCTGGTACAGGCCCTGAATCTTTAAAAAAAAATAAAAACCATCCCAACCTGAAGCCAAACACGTGGCTTCTCTTTATTTGCTCTCTGGTTTTGAAGCCTCCTGGGGCTGAGTTTTCAAGCAATTTTCTGCAGCCACAGCAGTGAGTGGCTTTGTGTGCTGACTCGAGGGAACCTGCGCCGTGCCCACCACCCCCTGCAAGGGACCATGACAGGACAGCACCATGGGTCGCCCAGCAGTATGTGGACACTGTGGTCTGGGCACCCTGGGAGAGAGGAAACTACCTGGAGCCATTCCCCCCCTTCCCTGTGCCATTCCTCATCCTGCTGCGCTTGCGCTTTATCTGCAGCATAATTACCTGCAGCCCCCAGGCTCTCCAAGCCAGCTGTGCTGGGCTGGGATTGAGCTGGCAGGGCTGCAGGGGGAGGCTTCTGGAAAATTCCTGTGCAGTGGCTGGCGGCACGAAGGGGTTTTCTCTGCAGCCAGAGGAGCTCCAACAGCCCACTCCTCCCTGCTGAGCAGCACAAACCTTTCACCTGCCACGGATCTGTCCCCAGCCGTCCTCATGGTGGGGTGTTAACCTGGTGCTGCCAAAATGCTGCCAGCATCCTGACCTTGCTGCTGGAACCCACCCTCCCAGCCCTGATCATCCCCATGTGCGACAGTCAGCATCCCCCYGTCCCCCAGGCCTCAGCCCAGGAGCTTGTTCTGGGGGTCTTGGCCACGTCCTGATGCCCTTGCTATACGTCAGAGTTCCTTTTGCAGATCAGCTCCAGACCCCAGAGACTGGAGGGGACTTGGTGGGTCTCCATGAAGTGATGGCCCACAAGAGGGAAACAAATTCAGGAAGAGCAGGAAAGGGCTCCCCAGGTGGGGCTCGCCCTGAGCATCTCCATCAGCCCTGATGATGCAGCAGGACCTGCTCACACCCACACGGTGTCCCGTAGGCAGCACTATCCTGCCTCAGTTTCCCTACAGCACCGCTGTCCCAGCATGGTCTCTGCATTGCCCTGTCAATCCCAGACCCCGCTGGTGCCCCACATTCCCACCCTGGTGAGATCCCTCCCGGCCCTGGCACTCACCCGCAGGCTTCATCCTTCTTGCGGCAGACGCAGCAGCAGCAGAGCAGGGAGAGCAGAAGGATGAGCAGCAGCGCCAGGAGGGCCCCTGCCCCGATCACCCCCATCCTCTGGTTGGCCTCTGCAAGGCAGACCCACGGCTCAGCCCAGGGCCAGCCCCGTGGCAGAGCCTGGCACCCCAGCCCGTGCCCGCTGGCACTCACCCATGTGGCAGGCACCCGTCAGGGGGTCGCAGGCGCCATCGTGGCAGCTGCAGGCGTCGGCACAGTTGGCTCCGTAGCGCCCGGGAGGGCAAGTCAGGTTACAGCTGGAGGGAAAGGCTGGGTGAGAGTGGTGCATCCCCCACCTCGGGCACAGCAGTGGGTGGTGGCCACCTTCTCCCAAACCCTCCATGCTCCAGGGAGCACTTCTCCAGTTTGCTCCGACACAGCTCCTCCACACCCTGCGGGACCCCGTAATCCACAAGGATCAGCAGCCCGTCACCCAYCCAGTGGCTTTGCCCATCACTTGAGATTTGGCCCAGCTGGATCTCAGACACTCTCACTGCTTCCTGCATGGGACCTCACCATTAGACACAGTAATTAGGAAAGGTCATTAACCCAGCAGTCACATCTAAAGACACCCTTGTGTCACGCACAGGGATTCCAGCCCAGCTCAGTGGTGATGTGGCCACGGCGCTCCAAGGCCCCCCCACGCCAAGCCAGGCAGAGCCACAGTGGCCACAAGCTGGGAAGGTGCCCAGATTTATTTTTTTTGCCTCCAAGAACGAAAAACAACATAGCAGCCCCAAGACCCTCCCAGTTTGGTTATGCCCGGTGTCAGATCTCCACTGCTGGTAAAATGACCCCTGATAGTGTCACAGAGATGACGGGGACATGCATGAATGGGCATCAGTCCATGAGTATCAAGGGTTTGAGCACAGAAGACACATGCCAGGCACATGCCAAAGCCCCCAGGCCTCTTGGTGTCAGCAGGACCGACCCAACCTGCCTCCACAGCCGTGGGCCAGGCACTGCAGAGCAGGACCCGGATGGATTTGGGAGATGCTGGCAGCTCTGCTGGGCACCAAACCCTCTGCCAGCTGCATCCCAGCTGGAGCAGCTGCAGCTGGAAGGAGCCACTGGGCCCCAGCCCAAAGCCGCTCCCCCAGGGACACAGCTGCCCCCAGTCCTCGGTGCCGTGCCCCGAGGCGGCTCAGCCCATTTCACACTCCAACAACTTGCAAAGTCCTGCCGGCCAAGCCTCGTGCCCGTCGTGTGCCTGCCTCGGGCCTGCTGTGTGCCCATCGTGTGCCTCTGTGTGCCTGCTGTGTGCCTGCCCTGTGCCTGTCCTGTGCCTGCTGTGTGCTCACTGAGTGCCTGCCTTGTGCCTGCCCTGTGCCTCTGTGTGCCTTCCTTGGGCCTGCTGTGTGCCTGTCCTGTGCCTGCCCTGTGCCTGCTGTGTGTCTGCCGTGTGCCCGCCCTGTGCCTGCCCTGTGGCCACAGTGTGCCCGCCAGGATGGGTGCCAAGCCCCCCCGTCTGCTGCCGGGCAGGAAATGCAGCAGAACAGGAGCAGGGATAGTACCCCAGCAACGCAAGACCTTTCACCCCACCACTTGGCCCCATATTTCTGCCCCAGGCTGAGATTTTGGGAGAGCAGCAGATGGTGATCTTTTTCCAGGAGGGTCCTGACATTTCTGGGAAAGACAGGGAGAAGATAAAGCACTTTGTGCACACACAAATATTTTAGCAGCTGCTCCTTTAGCATCCTCCCGACACAGAGCTGAGAGGACACCCCTGCATGGTGAGGACATCGTTTCTGCCTTCCTTCCAGAAATCCCCTTTTTAGCAAAATTATACCCTGCTGGCAAAAACACTGGTTTGCACATAGTCACAGGGATCCGCCTGAGCACTGGGAATGTTCCCGAGTCCACCCGACTGCACCGCCTGGCACAGCTCAGCTCAAGGTTATGGCACCAGGGCTGCCTCCTGATCACCCCCCATCCCCATCATCCCAGTGCTGTGCCCCGGTCTCAGAACAGGTTAATCCACACTGCCCTCTGGCACTGTGCCGAAAGCATCACAACACCCCCCTGAGGAGCATTTGGACMCTCTCACCTCTGCCTTGGCTACCAAAGGTGGCCACAATGCCCAGGACGGGCATCCTGAGCTGGTGTCTGGTGCCCAGTGGCTCTTCTAGCACCACAAGTGGTTGGCAAAGCCCCACAAAACCCCCCATCGAAGTGCAAGTCCTCCCAGTTTTTATGCCCCGAGCGAAATGTCAGCATGTGCAGGATGCCAGGCCCAAATGCCTGTCCTTGCCATGACCCYCAGTTAACTGCTGGGAAATCCTGAGCACCACTCGGCAGGACCTGGGGGAACTGTCTGCATGTCCCAGCTGGGTGGGAAACACTTCCCTCATCTTTTCAAACAACATTTCAGTCCCACGCTGGGAAAAAATACTTGAGCATGTAAGCAGGACCTCCATGGCCCTTGTGACCCTGGACAGGGGAAAGGAGGACGCCTGGGGAGGACCCTGGCCAGAGGCAGAGCTTGAAGCAGGAGCCCTCCACGGATGCTATGTCTGTGAGGCTGTTTGTTATTCTGGGATGTGATTTTCTCTCTTTTTGGATAGAAATTCCATCCTGGACTTGAAAATCCCCAACAAACCACCATTTTGTCCATTTGTTTTTGCCAAACAGGCCTTTTCTAAAGCACACCTCTCACAGTGTCACCTTCCCCCTCTGCTCATCAAATCATCAAAATTATTGCCTGTCAGGAATCATCTTCCACTGCAGGAAATGTCTCATCTGGGAGCCATGTAGGACACAAGGGRGCAAGAGCACTCCCCAAGCCCCGAGGTGCCCCCAGGTGTGCTCGCCGTGCCTCACTTACTACGTGCCGTGGGAGCCGGGGTGGCAGAGGCACTGTCCAGTCTCAAAGTGGCACTGGCCATTGACGCAGTCGCTGCAGACGAAGGCRCAGTTCTCCCCGTACGTCCCGTTGCGGCACTTGGTTTCACACCTGGGGAGGGATGAGGGCAAGTGGTGGAGCACCCATGGCACTTGGGGACCTCCAGCATCCCCCCACACGCAGGGACATGGGGTTGTGTGTCACCCTGGTGCCTACTGGTTTCTGAAGCCAGGAGAGGGGTACAGGGATGTAATGAGGCCCCTGACATGGCCATGGGACTGGAGGGAGCCCACGAGACCCCTGTCCTACATCCCTTGGACCCCGGGTGCTTGCAGTGGGGCTCGGCTCTCAAGCTGGGATGCTTTAGCGGAGACTCTTGTGCCCAGGRCTGGTTCCAGGGCTGCAGAACCCCTCAGTGACCCCGTTCCCTGGGAGGATCAGGGAAGCCAGGCATTGCCCTGCCAGGACCCAACGCTGCACCCAGCTGCACTCACCGGTCTCCGATCCAGCCCGGGTTGCAGTGGGAGCACTTGCCATTGATGTGATTGCAGGTGTGGCCGTCCTTGCAGGGGGGACAGAGCTTCTCGCAGCCCTCTCCGTAGAAGCCGGGCGAGCAGGGCTGGTCGCACTTGGTGCCGTTCCAGCCCGCCTCGCACGTCAGGCAGCGCCCGTCGGCCACGGTGCACGGCTGCAGGCTCTTGCACTGCCCGCACCTGCAAGGGCCGAGGGGAGCCCATCAGCCAGCGCGCCCCACCTCCTCCCGCTGCCGCCTCCCACCGGCGCCGGGTCAGGCCCAGCAGGGCCGGCCACTCACCGCCTCCTGCAGCCTTGGCCGTAGAAGCCGGCCGGGCACGGCTCGCGGCAGTACTTGCCCCGGTAGCCCGGCTCGCACGTGCAGGTCCCGTCCACCTGGTTGCACTTGCCCTTGTAGCACTGGCAGTAGCGGTCGCAGCGGGGCCCGAAGGTCCTCTCCCGGCACTGGCAGCGCCCCGTGAACTGCTCGCAGGGCGAGTTGTTGCAGGAGCACTGGTTGTTGCAGCCGCGGCCCCACCAGCCCGGCTGGCACAGGCAGTTGCCCGTCTGCTGGTCACACTGGGAGTTGTGGCTGCAGTAGCAGGAGCTGGAGCACTGCGGGCCCCACCAGTTGGGCTCGCAGGTGCATTTGCCCGTCTTCTGGTCGCACTTGCCGTGCTTGCAGAGGCAGATGTTCTCGCACTTGGGACCCCAGCGGTTGAGGTTGCAGGTGCACTGGCCCGTCACGTCCTCGCACTGCCCGTTGGGGTGGCAGCTGCACATTTCCTTGCAGTCGGGACCCCAGAACTGCCGGGGACACTCTGCGGGGAGAGCCATCAGCCCCAGCACTGCCCAGGGGGACAACCCCACCACCAGACAACAATGGAGACCCCAGGCCCGACAGGATCTCCCAACCACAGGCCTTCTCCTCCCCCTAGCGCACTGGATCCCAGAGGAGACCCCAGAAAAGGGACAATGCCCGGGGGACAGAGCCGGGAGACAGCCAATGGCAGAGCAAGAGCACAAACGGCTCCACCCCTGATGCTCTGCTCGGGAAAGTCACACCAGGATGAGCCAGAGCCACCCCGGTGAACCCCCCTGAGGACACGAAGGTGTCTGCCAGTACTCACTGGTGTCGCAGTTGGCACCGAAGTAGCCGTGGCGGCAGCGGCACTCGCCGGGCCTGACGCACACCTCGTTCTCCTTGCAGGTGAAGTTCCCCTCGCACACGGCTGGACGGGTGGACAGACAGCAGGCATGAGCACGAGTCCCTGCTCCCTAAAGCCCCCAAACCCCCCAGCGCAGGAGAAGAGCTGTGTGGTGACCCTCTGAGTGCTGCTGAGCTGTGGCACTGTGACCATCCTGGCGAGCAGCAGTCTGGGCCAGACGGGACCCTTGCCAGAAAAGTGCTACCAGCCTCCTGTCACCCAGTTCAGCTCCATCCCTGCCATCCAGAAAAGTCCATCCTGGCCTCCAGCCTCCTGCCACCCAGCCAAGCCCTGTCCCTGCCAGCGGCTGCACCCAGCGGCACTGTCCCTTGCCCAGCTCTGCATTGCCAGAGGGGAGAAGGAGACATGCAGTGGAGGGGTTGTGGGCAGCCACAAGCGTGGTGCCCCTCCTTGCACTCCTTATGGACCGCAGCGGTGCCGCTGCCACCCCACCACTGCCTCTCCTGCGTGGCCACCAGCCCCCAAAGGCCACCAGCCCCTCTCCTGCCGAGGGCACGTTGCGCTGAGGCCGATGCCTGGAGGCAGGCGGGCACAGGATGTGGGACAGGCAGCAGGGACAGGCAGCACTGCGGTGCAGGCAGCACTTGCAGATCCCGCATGGCCCTGGACAAGCTTCCCTAGGCACTGGGAGAGGGAGAGATGACCACCCACCCCAGCCACCTTACCTGGGAGTTGTTAGACCTACGGTGATGGATACTATAGAAACCCCTAAAACAGACAGATTACACAGGTTAGGAGCAGTGAGTCTAAAGGTTAGAGCAGGTTGGGGGGGGCAGGAGATGGGGACAGCTCACGGTGGGACCATCCTCCCCCCACTGTTCTGGCAGATCCTGTCCTTCTCCCTTCCAAAGGGGCCGCATCCTGCTCCCAACACATGCAGCGAGTGGTTACAGGGCTCATGCACAGTGGGTTAGTTGGTTACAAGGGCTTTGGCCCCAGGTGCAAACTGCTACCTCCAGCTCTCCTGGGGTATGGTGAGCCCCATGGCCTGCTGAGACTGTAGGGGAACCCCAAAACAGCTGCCTTCATCGTGGTGACAGCGCACAGAATGATGCTCTCAGGGTTTCATGCTGAGCATCCATGCTGGGCTCACTGTGGCCCCCAGTAAAGAGCTGTGATACCCTGTATGGCCCCAGCCCAGAACTGGTGGTCCCTGCCTGCCGCACCAGCCTCCCCCCAGAGGGGCCACAATAGACACGTGCCTGGTCTGGGCAGCTTCTTCTCCACCGGTGGCTCTGCTCAGCTCCCCATGCTGCTGCAGCGTCTGTGGGGAATCAGTCCCATCCCTGCAACTGCACCTTCACCCTGGGGGACACCTCACTATCCCTTGGGTCCCTAAGCAGCAGCCCCAAGTCCTTAGACCCAGAGCCGGCTGGTAAGGTTTCTCTCCTTCCAGAGCTCTGTGACCCCCGACACTGGGGCTGAGCGCCCATTCCACCCACAYGATGCTGGCTGGGAGCACTGCAGGGAGGCAGGACCCCGACTGCAGGTCCCCAGGACCGTGGCCCTGACAGTGGTGCTGAGGCCAGGACGGCTCAGCAAAGGATTGTCAGATTCCAAGGAAGCAAAATACCGGTGTTTACCTATTAAACACTCGCTCCCTTGTTGCCTCCATCCCGAGCAGCACACGAGAGCTGAGGAGCTGCAGGGAAAAAAAAAGCATCACAAATAGTTATGACCCTCAGGAAGTCCTGGTCCTTCCCAAAACCCCACTGGCAGCACCGAAGCCATGATGATGAGTGGTCCTGCTGGGGCCTGCTGCACCCCCAAAGTGGAAGGAGAGCTCTTGGCTCTTCTTCCAGCACACAGGGAGTTACAGATCTGCTGGGGGGCTCCCATGGGTGCTGCTTGAGATGCCCCACCAGCCACTGAGATGACATCAGGAATAAGAACAGAACCAGTTCCTCCCATTAATACAGAAAGATGGAACAGAAAAAGTCATGTTTGCAACATCTACAGTAAAAAAAAAATCCAAAGACTCCCCACAAAAGCTGGGAAAAAAGGGAAGATTCTAAGCATCCTGGGGAAAACATGACTTGAACCCCAGGCTTGCTGCTTGTTGGCCTGGGGACAGAACCCCAAAGGCAGGCTGGAACCAGCTGGCCGGAATAGCTGGAACACAGCCAGATCTCAGGGAATGTCCCCATGTACAAGCAGGGAAATGCCAAGTGCAGGCAGCTGGAATGTGTCCCTGAGCCCTTGAGAGTCCTGGAGTGCCACCACCTCCAGGGAGTACCAGGCACAGGATCATCAGGCAGCACATTTTTGGCACAAGCTTGAGCAGGATGGGGGCTTAGACCCACTCATCCAGAGATGCTCAGCTCTCTGCTGGGAAGCGACATGTGAGGACACTTCACCCACACTTGGTCAATGAGCCCCCCCAAGCAAATGTTTGGGGGCTCCCGATGCTGCAGCTAAGTGCGGGGAATATGTTCCCCATGCCATGACCTCACAGAAATCCCTGTTTGGGGACCCCTGCTCATCCTGGAGCCACTCGCTCATCCTCAGGGTGACCGGCACTGTGAGGCAGCAACGCTGGAGGGTCACAAATGGTCCAAGTGGGTGCTGCAGTCAAGGAAAACTTCACCCGGGCTGGTCCGGCGGCGCAGCCTGGAATGCATTTGGCTTTTTCTCTTTTTTTTTTTTTTTCCCTTTTCCTCTTTATATGTAACAAATGCAGAAGAGGAGGAGACAGTGAGGAAGTATTCGCTCGAAACCCAGCGCAGTCACAGGACCACGTCTGGCTGCCAGACCGCCTTGTCCTGGGGCCGGGCGGGAGCTGCCAGCAGCCCCTCGGCCAAGCCGGGGTCCGCAGCTCCCGCCCAGCCCCTCGGTGGGCAGCACCCGCACGGCCGAGCCAGGAGCGTCGTGTCCCCCTTTTCGTGGCGGACAGTGAAAAGTTGGAAAGGAGGCAGAAAAGAACCACAAAAATGATTCAAGGCCTGGAAAAAATGCCTTGCAGCCGGAGCCCAAAATAGCTCCATCTATGCAGCCTGTGGAAGCGGCCGCAAGATGCTGCGATGGCAGGGGCACAAACACCCCCACACTGGGACCCCAGGGCTCAGCTCGGGGGCTCTGCTCCCCCACGCACGTGAGGGGATGCATGGGGTTCATGGCAAAGGAGGGTCAATGACCAAATCACCTCCCCGAGGATTGGGTGGGCTGGAGTCAAGGTTCTTCTCTACAAGAGGCTTCAGGCTGCCCCCGCCAAAAAGCTTTGCCAGCTGTTCTGGGATGCTCAGGCAGAGGTGGGGGAGGGTCCACCGTGCTCTTGCCCTCACATGGCATGGTCAGGGCCCCCAGTGTTCCACCCGGGGTTGCTTTCACCACTCCACCCTTTAGAAATTCAGTTTGGTGGGTTCTAGATGAAACCATTGCAGCTTTGCAAGAGGAAACTCCTCCACTTGGGAAACCTCCTCCCTCCAACAGCTCAGTCTGGCCACCAGAACGGGCATCTCAGGGGATGCGCCAGAAAGCGTAATTCCTGATGAAAGCCCCGAGCTGACAGTGGGGAGCTGTGAGTCACCRCAAGACAGTGGCAGGAGGGAAAAACTCTTCTGCCATGAGCTGGAGGTGAGCGGCACTGTGACCACCACCAGCTGGGACCCAGCCCACCGCCTCGCATGATTTGGGCTTATCTTTTCCCTGATAGCTAATCTCTCCTTCCCCGTGCCTGCTGATGGCAGCCCACAGCCTGCTCAGCCCCCACCTCATTTATCAGCAGCTTTGACAGCAAATACGCTTGGTCCTGTGGCAAGGAGAGGTAGCCAGGATGATGCACTGGGAAACYGCTGCACCCAGTGTGGTGCATGGACTGGTCCTGGAGCACAGCCAGCCCAGGGAGAGTCAGTGCCGGCTGCAGGTGACCAGTGCTCATCAGGGTGTGAGACTAAAAGATGTTTCATGGCCTCAGCTCCTTAACAGAGGGCTTGCTCCACGTGCCCCCTGACCACTGGAAAGGGATAACCGGGGGATGTGTTTAAAAGCTCACTCCCGACCCACACGGACRTGGCACTGCGGCATCCAGAGTGCAAACACATTTCCTACTTTTTTCTCTTTCCTTCAAAGCACAACAAATGCCAGGGAAAGAAGAAAAAAGCTGCCTCTGAGTTGTGTCTGGGAATTGGGAGCCCATCTGATATGGAGGAAAGGGAGCAGCATGTGGGCAGAGCCAGAGCTGTCATCTGCAGGGACAAGTGCTCCACACCAGCCTTGCCCCCAGCCCACAGCTATGTCCTGCTCATGCTGAACATCACTGGGACCTCAGCTAATGATTCCAGGGTTTCCACAGAGGCAGAATGCTCTTCTTGTGGATTAGTATCCTACACTGGTCCCTGAAGCAYGTCTTCTTTAGCAAGGACTATGGAGAGGGCTCTGAGGCAGGAGGGATGGCTCCTCACACAGACCAGCACAGACCCTGAACCATGAGGAGCCGGCTCACACCCCTGCAAGCAGGAGCAAGAGTCTGGGGCTCGGCTGGGAGCTGCTGCCTGTGGTCCCATGTGAGACCACCCCGCTCAATCCACCGGATGGAGCTGCAGAGGAGCCTTGCGGACACCCAGCATATCCCTGATGCTCAGAGCACCACTGGCACCTTCCCCATCCCCAGTGCTTCTCTATCCCTGCCCTTTCCAAGCATCACTCCAGTGCTAATCTCCTCCTTTCTCCATGTTACCCATSACTTGGTGTCACCCAGCTGGCACACAGGGCTCTGGGTCCCAGCCAGTGGCACCCCCCAGCTGATGCCACTGCAGCTCCCCAACCCCAGAGTCGAGGTGCAGACAGACAGAGATACCCAGGGTGGGCAGGAGTAGGATAGTGAGAATAAATAGAAACCCTTCAGGAGAGAAAGAAAATAAAAGTAAGTAAAAACCAAAGACTGGAAAAGAGAGCATTAGCAAGAGAGTAGGACAGGAACAAAGCAGTGCACAGGCTGTCACCAGCCTGTGTYCCCACTGGCACTTTTGGAGAGGGTCACGCCAATGAGCAACCCATTATAAAAGAGCTTCAAATTTAGGGACAAGTTGCATTTAGAACACAAAACCCCAAAGAGCCCCAAATATGCCCTTTTCTTCAGCCCTGAATTGTTCCTGGAATTGCTACTGGTGAGCCAGGTCTCAAGAMATCGCATAATCCTCCCCGAGCCCCCTGAAACCCACAGTGGCATCTCCACAGGATGTCTGGATGGGCTTCACAGAACCARGAGTCCAACCAGCAGCTCCACCAGCCCCAGGTGGAGGACACTGGGAYCTCCTCYCAAGGCCACCTCCAGCCCCGCTGSCCCCGGCCCCAGGCACAGGACCCACAGCACCAGGGMTTTGGGGCCACTGGGGTGGGTTTGGATGGTGACATGGGATGTCCTCCAAGCCCACTGTACACGGTAATGATGGGGGGGTGCCAGGTGGGTGGCTGGTGAGGGAAGGAGGGTTTGCAGAAGGGYGAGGGGTAGAAAATGATGCAAACATCATCTGAGCTTCCTAGGGACTGTCCCTGCCCCACCATCCCCAGCTCCCTGGCTGCCTTCAGGCCCCATTCCTGCAGGAGGATGGACACCACCCCCTGCCACCCCATGGACCCTGATCCACTCAACAGCCAGTGCCTCTTGCACATCCCATGGCACCCATGGGTGGCACAGGGAGCCAGTCCGAGCCCTGTGCAGCTGGTGCAGCATCTCTCCCACCTTCATCCAGTGGGAATGAGGGGGTCCTTCTGCAAGGCGGAACACCCTGGCACCCCCTCCCCAGTATGTGGGGCAGGATATCAGGAACAGGGTGGGGACACTGCTCAAGTTCCCTCTGCCACCCTGAGATGTGGCGGCAGCTTTGCCATGCAGGCCATGGGCAGCCGAGGAGGGACGGTTCCCTGTTGAGGAACAGCACGGGTGGGAGCTGCAGCCGCTCTGGCTCATGAAATGCCTCCTTAGGAAACTCAGGCTGTAATTTGAGGAGGGGGCACCAGCGCCCTGTGGCCCTGCTGAATGGAGCCATTATGCGGCCCCTCTCGCTTCCAGCACATGTTTTCCTTGTGGACTCGCCTGACCTCACGGGCGAGATGTAAAGGTGCATTTATGGCCTGGGCCCCCCATCAAGGGCAGGGGATCCGGCTCTCCCAGGCGGGACGAAGCGGCTGTGGGCGCTTTCCCCCTTTGCTGGGGCCAGCCTGGCCCAGGAGCCTGGGCAGCACCAAGCCCGAGTGCTGCAGAGAAGCTCGGCTGAGGCGATGCTCTGCAAAGGGACCCGTGGGACACGGAGAGCACTGGGAATGGGGACAAGGCAGTGCCACCTCCAGGGACYCTGCCCCCAGGCAGGCAGGCAGGATGTGACCCACAGGACAGCTAGACAGTGCCAGCACCAGCACCCACTTTCTGAAGCCAAACACGAGGCTCCCGGAGCTGCCAGCTCCKCTATCCCCAGCAGCCCTGGGCAGCTCCACCACGATACCCAGAGCATCCTGCATCCCACCAGTCCAGCTCAGCAGTGCGACCGGTCCCCGAGGGTGCAGGACCGGCCCCGGGGGGTGCAGGACCGGCCCCCCACAGTGAAACCCGATCCCCGGAGGCACCCAGGACCGGGTCCCCAGCGCAGATCCTGCCTCAGGGATTCAGGATTGCTCCCCCTCCCTCTCCCGATTCCATCCCCAGAGACACCCAAACYCGGCTCCCTACAGCAGAACCGGCCCCAGGGGATACAAGACCAGCTCCARAGGCATCCAGGACCGGTTCCCCGTAGCTCCCCGGGGCTCAGGACCAGCCTCCACGCCATCGGCCCCGCTCGGGCTCGGCTCCTCATCCTCTCCCCGCCGCCGGCTCCCCCCGCCTCAGCGGCGCACAGGACGGACTTTGTCTTGGAAGGCGCCCAGCGCCGCGGCTGCCCGGGATGGGGGATGGACCGGCGAACCCGTCCCGTCCCGCGGCCCCGACCCCGCACGGCGCCGGGGGTCCCGTCCCGCCCCGCACACCTGCCCGCCCCCGCTCCTACCCGCCGGCCCTGCAGACGTTCCTGCCGCGGGGGCTCAGCTCCTGCGCGGCTCCGCGGCTCAGCACCGGCAGCAGCAGCACCAGCGCCGGCAGCACCGGCAGCAGCGCGGCCCCGGCCCGGGCGCGGCGGGGCGGCCGCAGCCCGCGGGCCGCCATCACCGGCAGAGCGGCGGGGCCCGGCCGGACCCGGCACAGCCCATGCGGGGCCGGGCGCTGCCCCCCCGCCCCGGCTCCGCCGCTCCCGGCCCCCGCCCGCCCCGGCCGCCGCCGGTCCCCGCTGCCGCTCGGCGGGCGGAAGCCGCGCTGCGATCGCTTCGCCGCCGCCTCCCCCGCGCCCCTCTCGGCAGCGGCGGGAGGGGCTCCGCCGCCAGCCAGGAAATTCCGCATTGGTTCCCCTGACGGCGGGCCAGGCTCCGGGGGCCGCTGCCGCCGCCGCCCCGGCCCCGGGCAGCGCCGCCCCGACGGCCCCGAGGGGCTCCAGCGGGTGGGCAGCGCCGCCGAGCTCCGGGAGGGTCCCCAAGGGGGAACGGAAGGATGCGCTTCCAGCGCAGCCCGGTTCAGTAGCTCCCGGGAGTCCCGGGAGTCCTGAGAGTCCAGTGGCTCCGGCATGTGGATGGCCCGCGGTCCAGTAGCACCGGGGATCGGCTGTCACGGTGGTTCGGAAGCTCCAGATCCCCGGGAGTCCGCAGGAGTCTGATGGCCCCAGGGTCCGGCTGCCCTGGGACCCAGCAGCTCCGGGGGTCTGACAGCCCTGGGTATCCAAGAGCCCCGGGTTTTGACTGTGCCAGGGGTCTGCAGTCGCAGGTTCTGGCTGTATCTGGGATCTCGCCACCTCGGATGCACAACAGCCCTGGGATCTGTCTGACCTGGGGTTCCGGTAGCTCYGGGGGTCCCACAGTCCTGAGTGCCCTCGGGCCCTCGGGTCAGTCTGGCCTGGCAGTCTTGCAGCCCCCAGGAGCCCAAAAGCCCCAGTATCCAGCTGACCCAGCGATCCAGCAACTCCAGGTGCCYGACAGCCCCAGGATCTGGCTATCGTGGAGGTCTGGTAGCCCAAGGTATGTGGCAGCCTARGGTCTGCCTGTCCTGGGGGTCCCTGGGACGCCAGATCATTGGCACTCAGGCAGACCAGGGAACCAGCTGACTGGRGGATCCAGCAGCTCCAGGTGCCCAACAGCCCCAGGATCTGGCTGCCCCAGGGGTCTGGTAGCCCCAAGTGTGTGACAGCCCTAGTGTCCAGCTGTCCTGCAGGTCCAGGAGATGCCAGATGCTGATGGTCTGGCATTCCCTTGTGTCTGGCAGCCTGGACCAGCCTGTTGGGAGCCATGCAGGGACCCGTGGGAGCCAAGTGGTACCTGCAGCAGCAGAGCCAAGAAAGCATGACCCTGCACAGGGACAGAAGGGCTTCAGAGCAGCCACAGGTTAACCCACTGTAAGGACACAGCTGGGAATTGGGGGGGGGACACCCTGGGCACCTGCAGAGGTCACACATCTCTAGCCTGACAGTGCAGCAGCACTGAATGGGCCAGGGCTTCCTTGGCCACCACCTTGTGCCAGCTGGCTTTACAGCTTAATGGCCACCGCAAGAGATGCCTCAAGCTTCTCGGAGCTCCCAGGACATCCGGTAACAGTATGGGGGAAGTGTGGATGGGGCACTCTGGCCATCTCCCTTACGGTAGCACAACTGCAGCTGAAGGGCTGCCTGCATCTCCTGCAGAATGCTGACTGCTTGCACAGAGCTGGGGAAGCTCCGTGTGGAGCTGCCKCTGAGGACCACACACCTGCAGGAGGATCCAATCCCGTTGATGTCGAGCCTCCATCAGAACAGGCGTGGGTTGGGCAGCATCCTTCTGGGAAGGATTAGGGAGTTCTGRGTGGTGTCCTGAGCACCTTGGGATCCCTGCACTGACTGAGCACAGAGTAAATGCATTTGGTGGGTTGTCACCACCTTCGGTGTTTGCAGTACTGATGTGCATGGAAGGCTTCYCTCCTGCTCACGCAGGTGTTTCCCCAATGGAAAAAGTCTCTGATGGTCTTACCAGTGGGAATGTGACCAGTGGGTAGCACCCCTTTTCCGCTTCCTTTTTTTCCTCTGTAGCCCTGGCATGTTCCATGTGTCTGGCAGCAGCACCTGGGAGCAGCATCCCTTGCCCATCTCCCTCTGCCTCCACATCCCTGTCCGCCCTGCYCCATTCTGCTCACAGGATGTGAAGACCATAGAGGCACAAATTGCTCCCTTGGGATGGCTCAGCCTCAGGCTGAGCTCAGCATCCCTTTCTGTCAGGGAAAGTGGGATGGGGAGGGGTCAAGTCCAAAGTTAGGCAGAAATCCAGGCTTGGTGGTGGTGCCTCCCCTGGCAGCTGTGCCCACCTCGAGCCATAGCCTTGCTCTGGCTGTTTCCATAGTTGGTATTCCCTTCCAATCCCATTCTCTTCATCCCTCCTGCATTGTGCTGAGCAGCCCTGGTGCTCTGCTGCCCTGGTCATGASGAGTCAGAGCAGGCTCAGGCTGCCTCATCTTCCCTGTGCTGGTGCTTTGTGTGAGGATGGTTCTGCTCTCGGATGGTTTTTTGGCTGCCGTAAACTTCTCATCCTCTTGGCCAGCAGGCAGCGGATCTCAGCTGCTCCGCTTTCACCAGTCTAGCCCACGGCAGGGCAGGGGCTGGGCTGTGGCCAGGGAGATAAGCTGGTCCCTCAGAAGATGCTGCCAGCTGGCATAAGAGGCTGGAGAAGCTGRGGATGCTGTGGGGAGGAGGCGGAGGGAGGTCTCACAGTGCTCTGGGCTGGCTGGTGCTGCCAGGGCCTGGGGAATTGCACAGTCCACAGGTCCCAGCCACCCACCCCTCCTCTTCCTCTGGTCCCGGTCAGGCCGTTGTCCAAGCAGAGCTTGGCCAYGCTTTCTGTTACACCATCATTTGCAGTTCCTGTTCAGGGACAGGTTCCCTGTTTCGGACCCTGCCTGTCTCCTGTGGAAGTGTGTTTTGGAAAATACCACAGAAAAGAGAAACCCCAGAACTATAGTATTTCCAAACATGAARCTAAGGAAAATGATGCTGTTTTTTCAATGGTTCAAAAATCCCTATGGCTGCTCCGGTGGGCAGGACTGCAAGGTGGGGCACAGGGAGTCCTGAAACACGAGATACTTGTCACCATCCTGACTGTGGCCAGGCTGTCAGGATGGTTCCTGCAAGAATACRGCTCTTTCCCCTTCCAACTGCCCCCCTGCTGCAGCAGCACCCTTGCAAGCAGGAAGGATGCAGCACAGGGTSCTGCACACACACCACCGTTCCATGCCTCCGCTTCCTTCAGGACAAGTAGAAAACTCTTGTTTTCGGCAGCAAGAGCTAAAACGGAGGAGGGTGGGGAAAGCCTGGGATATGGGAGGGGCAGTTGGGTCAGTGCACCCAGAACTAAAAGAGGCAGTTGCTGTTTCCTGGCTGAGCAGGGATACAGTTGTGCCAGGGGAGGTTTAGGCTGAATACCAGGAAAAGGGTCTTCCCCTAGAGGGTGSTGGGCACTGAACAGGCTCCCCAGGGAATGGGCACGGCCCCAAGGCTGCCAGAGCTCCAGGAGTGTTTAGACAACACTCCCAGGGATGCACGGGCTGGGATTGTTGGAGTGTCCTGGACAGGGCCAGGAGCTGGACTGGATGGTCCCTGTGGGTCCCTTCCAACTCAGGACATTCTGTGAAAGATTGAGGGGAATCAGGGATTTGGGGGTKTCAAGGGCATCCTGTGCCTTGGGTGTTCAGGAGGCAGCAGCTGCACCCCTGCACAGCCCCTGCAAACAGCAGCACACAGCACCACCGGGCCAGGCTGCGGAGCTGTCCTGCTGTCCTGGAAAGAGGGCTGGGGAGGAGGTTAACTGCAAAAAGGAGGGTCAAGTGGGGCTTCTCCTGCCATACTACACAGATGCCCGGGGGCTCTTTGCAGAAGCTCATACTGAATAACTGCATCAGCCAGCCCTGGGTGCAGCTGCAGCAGCAGAGCTCAGGCCCTGGAGCACCAGTGTTCTCCGTGCCACTCCCACAGCGCCYTGCACGGGCTGGGGAGGCAGCCCAGTGCCCGGAGCATCTTCCGTCTTCCCTTAAATATCAGGAGCCCAGCTCCCGCCTGTACCAGTGCTGGTTTTAAATCCCAGCAGCCCTGGCCCCATGATCCAGCAATGCTCCCTGCTCCTCTCCAGGTGTTTTTTAAGGCAGGAGAATCTCAGTTAGAGAAAAGGCAGGAGGTGAACAGCTCTGGAAAGCCTAAACATCACCCCTTTAGTGTGGGTGGCTCACCAAGCAGAGCCAGGGAAAAAAGAAACACTGCCATAGCTCCAGGCAGGGAATCCCAAAAACACTTGTGGTTCTGCAGAGCCCAGGAAAAAGTGCCCCTCATCTGAGGCGTGGAAGCCTGCAGGGTGCACATATCCCAAAAGCAGAGTGGGGAGAGGCTCTCCATGCTGTCACCCCCTCCTCTGCAGGTAGGAAGATGCTCCCAGCTCCCCCCAAGCCCATCACAAGCTTTTCCAGTCCCTGTCCCAGGAAGTTTGGCCTCATTCCTTTCCCCATGCTCTGGCCAAAGCATGCAGCACTAACCTGCCCTTCGAGACCATGGCAGTGCCTGGGGACACGTGGCCTCCCAATAAGTATGAGAGAGAGACACAGGAGCAGGAACAGTAGTGATTTAATAATTTCCATTCTCTGCAAATCCAGTGTACAGCAGAGCTGAGCTGTAGTCCAGCTCCTGGTGCTCCCACTGCCCCTGGTCCATCCTTAGAGCCAGGGACTGTGGGAAGGGCAGGAATAGCACAGGGATGGGACCAGCCCTCTCCCCTCACCCCTCCTGCTCCACCGGTCATGTGCCTGAGGATGGACAACTCCAGGCAGCTTATCCCGGTGGGATGGGGGAGAGCCTGGACCTGCCCAGCTCTGGCCAGTGCAAAGCCAGTGAGCAGGCAGGTAGTAGCTGTCTGGGACAGGCAACAGGGGCTGATCCAGCCCCTTCAAAGTTCTGGAAGAGACAAAGCTCCAACCCTGGCAGAGGCTGGAGGAGCTCCTGGCTGAGGCCAGCTTGTCTCCAAGTCACCCAGCCCACCTGGACCTGAGCCCGTGGCACAAGGCAAGTGGATAAATCACCCTGTGAATACTGCCAGGGGAAAATCCCAGGACAGTGTTCACCAAGACACAGGAGGGCTGGCAGGAGAGCCCCAGCATCCCCCCTGGGAACAGCTCGAGAGGCAGCGCGATGGTGGCATCAGGACATCCCTGGGGCAGTGCCAGCCAGGGTAATCSCAGAGGCTGCTGGAAGGTACAAGTGGTTCAGCAGCAACAAGGACACTTCTGTCCCAGGGCAAAGGGGGCTGGGGGAGCTGCAGCAGAACTGGGGTGGGGAATGGGCACAGTGGTTCTAGCTGAAGGCACAGGAGCCCCGGGGCTGGGGTCAGTGACTGAAGAGGTTTCCTGCGAGGAGACGTCTCTTGACCTCTTTCCAGAGCAGGTCCCGCTCCCGGTTCGCCCGCTGCATGAAGCCCCTGTTCTCCTGGGCCCGGCGGGACAGGTAGGGCAGCACCTCGTTCACCGGCCCGTAGGGCACGTACTTGTACACGGGGAAGCCAGCCTGGCCTGCAGGGAGAGAGGCTGGGCGTCAGGGAAGTGCCAAGAGAGCAAATAAACGTGAAAAAAGGAAAGAAAAAGGAAAAAAAAA
>JACAXG010000236.1:146163-157144 GCA_018881555.1 Amblyornis subalaris
ATCCCCGTGTGCGGGCACAGCCATCCCCGTGTGCGGGCACAGCCATCCCCGTGTGCGGGGCACAGCCATCCCCGTGTGCGGGGCACAGCTCCCCCGTGTGCGGGGCACAGCCATCCCCGTGTGCGGGGCACAGCCATCCCCGTGCGCGGGGCACAGCCATCCCCGTGCGCGGGCACAGCCATCCCCGTGCGCGGGCACAGCCATCCCCG
Source organism: Amblyornis subalaris (assembly GCA_018881555.1). Classification (NCBI taxonomy): domain Eukaryota; kingdom Metazoa; phylum Chordata; class Aves; order Passeriformes; family Ptilonorhynchidae; genus Amblyornis; species Amblyornis subalaris. The sequence goes on from JACAXG010000236.1 coordinate 146,373, forward strand.
TGTGCGGGGCACAGCCATCCCCGTGTGCGGGGCACAGCCATCCCCGTGCGCGGGGCACAGCCATCCCCGTGTGTGGGGCACAGCCATCCCCGTGCGCGGGCACAGCTCCCTCCGTGCGGGCGATGGGCGGTGGCACCGCGGTGAGGCGAGGCCGTGACACACGGCGGCGCAGCCAATGGGAGCGGGGGGCCGGGCGRGCKCAGCCAATGGGAGCGGAGGGCCGGGCGGGCGTAGCCAATGGGAGCGCGGCGCGGTCCCGCCCCCGCCTCGCCGCGCGGGTCCCGCACTCACCGCCCGTGGCGCCGCTCGCCGCCCAGGTCCTCCTCCACGCTGTAATCCAGCACGGCGCCCACGCCGAACGCCTGGTTCCGCCGGAGCAGCGGCTTGATGGCCTCCTGGTCTTCCCCGGCCACGAATTGCCCGTAGAACGTCATCTTCATCAGCCGCTCGAACAGCGCCTGCCCCAGCACCCGCTGGCACAACTGCAGCAGCTGCGGGACAGCGGCGGCTCAACACCCTTCCGGCACAGGCATCCCCAGAGGGAAAGTCCCCTCGACCCAGGACTGGCATACCCCAAAAGGGGCACCCCCGGGGCCGAGAGCCCTCCCGGCCCGAGACCGAGAGCCCTCTAGTACGCGCACCCCCGGACCGAGAGTCCCCCCGGAAGAGGAATGACACGTCCCGAAATGGGAACCCCCAGGGCGAGAGCCCGCCCGGCCCAGGACCAGCAGCCCCCGGAGCGGGAGCTACTGCTACGCACCAGTATCCTCCCAAACAGTCACCCCCCGTAGTGAAAGATTCCCCCCTTTTGGAGCGGTCATCCTTGGAGGGCGAGAACCCCCATTCTGCACYGGCACCTCTGGAAGGGGCACTCCCCATCCCGGGACTCGCAGTCCCCAAACCGGACTTCCCGGAGCAAGAACCCCCTCCAGAAAGCGACTGACACCTTCCCGAGCGGGCAGCCCCGGAGCGAGAGCCCCGCCGGTCCAGAGCCGGTGACCCCCCGAAACAGGGACAAGCCCCGCCCCGGAGCGCCCGCTAGCCGGACCCCCTCTCCACCCACCTCCCGGTTGTGCTGCACCAGCGGCTCCACGGCGCACAGCCCCAGCACCACCAGCCCCCGCAGCAGCTCCGCGCTGCTCTTGCTGCGGAACGCCTCGCGCGGGTCCTCGAAATCCACGGCGGGCGGCGGCGRGCCCCGCTCCGCGCCCCGCGGAGGAGAGGGGGGGCCCCGCCGGGATCCCGTGCCCGCCGCCGCCGGGGAGGACCCGCGGGGGACGGCGGCGGGCGCGGAGCGCGGGCGGCTCGGAGGATCGCACCGGCGAACGGCGGCGCGGAGCGCCCGGGCGGCGCTCGGGAGAGCCATGGGCACGGCGGGGCCGCCGCCCGCCGCCGCCTTAAGTACGGCCCGCGCGGGACCGCCCCCGGGCCTCCGGCTCCACGGCCCCGCTCCGCCCCGCCTTTGGCCCCGCTCTGCTGCCACCGGAACCGGCACCGCGCCCCGGCACCGGCACCGGCACCGGGACGGGGAAAGGGACTGCGACTGATTCTGGGACGGGCACCCGACACGAGGACTGGGACCGGCAGCGGGACTGGGAACGGAACCGGCACCGAGACCGGCACTGGAACCGAAATCGGAAGCGGCACCAGGACTAGGACCTGGACAGGGACCGGGACCGAGACCTGCACCAGCACCGAGAGTGGCACTGGGACAGGGACCGGGACCGGGACCTGGACTGCGACCAAGACCGTCACTGGGATACGGATCGTCTTCGGAATGTGAAGCGGGACTGGCTCCATCACCGGGACCAGCACCAGGAGTGGAGCCACCCTGCCCAGTGCACCCCGGTCCCCCAGCCCCCAGCCCACTGCCTTCCCCATTCCCATCCCCTTGACACGGCCMGTCCCCGGGGCACACCCCTCCCCGGACGCCCCAAGAAGGGCCTGGAGGGGGAGATGCGGCTCGAGGGGAGCCCTGGGTGGGGACTGAAGGGAACTCTCTTCCTTGGAGCAGTGCTGGGAGTGGGGCAAAGAGAGCCTCGTGTCCCTGGAGGGGCCCTTAGGAAAATGATGAAGGTCCAAAGGGAGCCCTGAAGTCGTCCCTGAAGGGGACCTGGGGGGAGCACCGGGGACAACCCTGCAGGTCCAAACGGCTACTGACTGCTCAGAGCAGCCCCAGGGAGCACCAAAGGATGCCCCAAAGGGTCCCTGTTCCCTCGTAGCCACCCCTGCGCAGGCYGTGGCATATCCAGCCTGTGGAGCTGGAAACACTCGGGGAGGGGATCTCAGACCTGGCGGACTTGTCATGGGAGACACGTTTCAAGCCCCTGTGCTTGCTTCTCCTGGTCTGTGTGTGAACAATTTGGGGGTTTCAGCTGAATCYTCACTCATTTATTTGGTTGGCGTCCATGAGTGCTTGGAGTGCTTGAAGCAGCAGGCTTGGCTCCCTCGGCGTGGGCTGGGGCTGTCGGGCTTCTGCTCCGTGGAGCCCCAGAGAGGGCTGGCAGGGCCTCGGGATCTTTCCAGTCGGGGCTGAGTGCCTGTCCCGCTCCTGGCAGGCGTTTGCCTGAGCCGTTCCTGCCTGGCACACCCAGTGCTGAGCTCCTGGGATCACCGAGCACCTCGCGACGCCCCGCGGCSAGAAACGCTCCCGAGGCTTGGCCTGGGAGAGCAGAGAGTAGGTAACTCTCTTCCTTCTCCCAGGATTGTTTCACAGCAGCATCACAGCTGCATCCTTTCACGGTGCCCACGTCCCTTCTCCGTGCCCTCATCTCTTCTCTGTGCCCTCGTCCTCTCTCTGTGACCGTGTTCGTTCTCCATGCCCAGCTCTCCAGTCCCATTTCCAGCGGCTCCCGGAGGATGACTCCGGACTGATGCAAAGCTGCCCAAACGCAGCTCCTCAGTGACATCTTGTGCCGGGAATGCTCAGAGCAGGCAGGAGCTGGGAAAATCAGTTCCTGCAATTTTTTTTTCCTGCCCTCCCCAACACTGACATTGCTGTAACCAGCAGAGAAATCACGGGGATTCCCTGAGCTCCTTTGTAAGGTTTTCTTTGGGAACATCTTGTCCTTCCACAGTGACAGCCAGACARTGGCATTGCCCCTGACAGAGCTGGGTACAAAGCTCTGGAAAAGCATTCACTTCCTTCAAAACATTCCCTGTGCTGTGTTAACTCTTTTGTGCAATTTAGAGTGAAATAATTCACTCGAAGTTCCTCACCGTGATGAGACTGCACATACGAAGTCTTGGGCTGCAGTTCAAACCTTGTTTCTCAGCCAGGTCTCACAGAGAAAATTTGCTTGAAAGGCTCTAATGACACCAGTCACGCCTGGGAAATGTTTGCCTGGTCTTAGCAGGGAAAGCTTCCAAGTGCTGCCTGCTGTGCCAGGAGAGCTGCAGCCCCGCAGCATCCGGCTGGGATCGGGAGCTTGCGGTGCAAAACCAGGTCTGAGTTTCTGAAGGAACTTTAGTCTCAGACCCCAAACTCAGAGATGAAAGGTAAAAAAGCCACCTTTTTAGTGGAAGTGAAGTCTGATGGGGTTTCTCTTGGGATGGTGGTACCCGAAGCAGGGGAAATCCCCGAGCTGGCAGCACTGCTGGTGGCAGGGAGACCAACAAGGGATGCTCCAGGCTGCTGTGGGGACCATGCCAAGCCCTTGTGGGGCACCGTGGCCTTGCAGAGCACTGACCCCCCAGCTCCCAGTTYCCCTCGGCTGTGACTTTATGCCTTCAAGGCCACTGTCCCCATCCCCACCGTGCCCAGGCAGGTGCTGCTGGCACAGAAGGGATGGTTCCATGCTCATGGCTTGCTCCGACTGTCGTGGTGGCTGCTGCTGGTGTGGGAAGCTCCGTCCAGCCCACGGCTGGAGCACACACCATGGCCACAACCACGGTGCTGTATCCCACGCAGGGAACATGCCCCTGGCCGGATAATACGCATATGAGTCCTTCCATGGCACTCTCAGCCGCACCAGTCATGGGAATAAATCCAGGAGGGACTGCTAGGGATGGCTTGAGAAGCCATAAGATGTGAAGAAACATTTGAATGTGAGACAAATAGGCGAGGAGGGAATTTGGCACAGGACGAGATGGCAGTTCGGAGGGGGAGGCCAGGCCATGCATATTTCATGGGCCAGCTCTCGGCAGAGGCTTTTTTGACACCACAAACAGAACAGATGGCAAGGAGTAACAGCAGCCGCTCCCAGCATCTGGGAAGGAGAGCTGTGGGGTGATCACTCCTCCTGCCTTTTGGCAGCAGCAGGCAGGGGCACAGGACCTGGAAGCTGTGGCTGTGCCGTTCCCCGGGGTGCGGGGATCAGCCTTTCTCAATCTCCTCTTCCTCCAGCCCAGTGCCAGGCTGGGGGCCATTCTGCCCCATCCTCGGTGCTGTGGCTCTGTCCTCACTGTGCCATGGCTCTGTGAGCCCTCCAGCCCTGCTGCTCCAGCACTCTGTGCTTCCAGCATCCCCCCTGTGAGGTTTCCCGGGAGAGTGCTGATTCAGGTCCTTCTCTGGCAGGTATTTCTCACTGATCATATGCCYGACTTGTGCCCAGAACCGACGCTACCAAATCCCTCCCAGCCCAGGCCAGCATGCAGGAGGGACATCTACACCCTGCCGGAGAGGGGAGCAGGGCGGATCCTCAGCTGGCATCAGGCTCTGCCGTAGGTGCCCCCTGGAGCAGCAGGTGATGGGGTGGCAGGAGCTGGGTGGCTCAGAGTCTGACGTGGACCCACCGGCAAAAGCTGGGAGAAGGTGGGTGTGAATACAGTCCTTCCCAAATTGCAGCCATGTGTGGCTTCTTATCCGGTTGAGGGTTATTTTTCTTCACAAGAGGCTTCATCTTCCACTGTGCAACCCTTCRGGGAGAGCCCCAGATCGACTAATGCCCACTCTGAGAGGATAAACCCCTGTGGGGTGCACAGAAGGTCCCAGCCCTAGGATGGGGTGTGTTTGGATGATGAGTTGGTTCTCTCTAATCCCCTCAAGCACTCTGTYCCCCTCACTGCCACCCTCCTGGGAGTGGCTCTGGCTTGTGCCGCAGTGTGGACCGTGCTCGGCACTGCTCTGGCAGTGGGATGGAGGAGCCAGCCTTCCCTCTCACAGCTGGGGAACTGAGGAACTGCATCCTTCCCTTCCACCTGCTGCTGCAGAGGCTTCAGGAGGCTCAGCTGCTACAGCAGGATGAGGGGTGATCCCCATTCCRGCATGGCACGGGCAGGTGGGGCTGCAGCACTCCGTGTCCTGCCTCCGTGGAACCAGAGCRGGGAGTTTTGGGAACTTGTTGGTCACCTGGGGAGTCACAGCRTGGGAGGTCCAGCTCCTGGGGTATTCCTTTGGGTTGGGGGCCCCGGGGAGAGCACTGAGAGCTGCCACAGAGCCTGCAGGGGAAAGAGACCCTGGGTGGCTCCTCTTGCAGCTGATCTCCTGTCCACCCCAGACCTTGCTCTCCCAGCATGGTTGGGATTTTGAAAGCTGGGCTGGGTTCTGATCCCTGGCATTTTCCACTTGCATCCCAATGATTTCTGATGAATCACTTGCAGCCTGTTGATTCTCCCTCTGAGTTCCTGGGGTCTGGTGTGGCTCAGCAGCCACGAGAAAATACCCAGGTGAATTTCTGTCTCCAGAAAGGTCAATGCTATTAAAAAAATAAGCTGCCTCTGAAAGAGGATGTAGGAAATATCCAAGGCAGGGAAAGACACATCAGACTTACCACTTCAGCTCATTATTCTGCAGAGAGTCCTTCTGTTTTTCCATCCACTAGTAGAAGGGWGTCGTGAGATGTCCACAAGTGTGCTTGGGGGAAAAGGAACATCAGTGAGGACCTGAAACAATTTTGCTGCTCTTACAGCTGAGAAAGGATCACGCCGGAAGGTTTCTATGGAAGTGGGGCCTGGGGAATGGACATAAAAAGCCTTTTTTCCCAGCTGACTACCTTGGCGGGTGAGTTGTTTACAGAGCCTGGATGCCAGAGTGCCTGGAAGGGAGCCAGCTCTATTTTAGCCCTTTGTAAACGGTTTAAACACCTCGTGCTGGGGGAACRTTCCCAGGAAAGGGGCTGCTTGGCTCTTCTTCCCGGGGCAGAGCAGGGGTGTGGGGCTCCAGGAGATGGCGGGAGGCGGAAGGGGCCAGCCCCGGCAGGGACAGCAGGAGCGTGTGACGGGGGCTGGCTGAGCGCCTCCTGCCCCCATCGGGAGCCGCTGCTGGGACCTGAACCGGCTGCTCCAAGTGCAGCTGGCCAGAGGCATCTTCTCAAACCTTCGGCTTCCCCCCGGGCGAGGGTACTACGGAGCCCCTCTACTCCTTCTTGCAGCCCTTGCCTGCAAGGGGCATCCCCTGAGAAGGCCCACGGAGCCGAAGATCCCCAGGTGTCCTGTGGGACCCCAGTGAGGGGGGGGCCCAGGGCAGAGCTCCCTGCAGCGCCTGGGGGCAACCAGACATCGTGGGACTGGGGACAAGCAGCACTCCTGAGGCTGCAGCAGAGCAACTCCAACCCCCTTACCCTTGAGGACCTGGCTGCTCCTTATTGATGAATGCAGTGGCTCATTTCTCTAAAAATAGGTTCTTAATTACTGAGCCTCTGGAAACAGAGATGTCTCACAGCAAAATCTGATTGATTCGAGGGCTGCTGCAGCTCCAGCGAAGGTCCTGTGGTCACAGAGCCTGGATGGCCCCTGCCAAAGATGGCTCCTGGCTGGARGGGGGTTTTGGGCTGGTTCACGTCAGTTCCCAGCTCGCAGCAGCTGACTGATACTTGTTTTTTCCTAGTGTCACTTAGTTGTGCTTTTTAACTTTCTGTGTTTGATTGCGAGCAGGTAGCGCTGAGTGGCACTTGGACTTCTCTTCCAGGCGAACAAAATGGAAGGAAAAATGTTCCTTTTTCCCTTGTGCTGCTGAACTGTCCATAGGGAAGGGGAAAAGCTGTGCTGTTTTCTTTATTTCTTTATTTTTGTGTTGTTTTCCTGTCTTCTTCCTTTACACGGACAAATACTTTGTGGGAAGCTTCATGCTCTTCCCTTATTCTCCTGTCCCAGGGAAGCTGTACAACATCCCCCAGAAGGCTGAAAATAGAAAAAAAAAAAGGAAATAGAATTGAAAATAGATTTACTTTTCTGGGGTTGTTTCATCTCTCCAAGTTCAGGTTCCTGTGTTGGGAGTGTCTCGCCATGTCCTGGAGATGGAGAGCGGCTACTCGTGGGCCCTGCGGTCCCCCATCCTCCCACCAGCACCCCAACCTCTGTCCCAGCTGGGGAACACAGGGGCCTCCTGAGGSAAATCAAGGAGAAAAAGGAGGAGTGGCTGCGGTGGCTGGCCCTGCCTCCGTCCCCGGCCAGCGCGGACGCCGTCTGTCAGTCACCTGGCAGGTCAGCCGGGCACTGCTCCATCTCCGTGTGCTCCGTCCAGGCTCCACACCCACCGTGCCTTCCCTCCTCCTCYGCCTCCCCTGCGGGCTCTGCCCTGTGATCCCGACCAGGCCCTGCCATGGAGCTGGGATGGGCACGACAGGGCCAGGGGATACTCCAAGAGCCCCGAACTCCACATCCAAGCCCTCGGGTCCTTGCTCATTGCACRGGCTGCAGAGCCGTGCTGACCTACTCATATTTTTTTTCACCCTTTGTACCTTACTTTTTTCAAGGCTGAGTCTTTYGCTCTGGTGGTTGTGTGTCTTCATTTTGCACATTCAAAGTTTCTTTTGGTTGAAGTTTCATTGTAATATTTAAGTTCTTTGCCWGAGAAAGTATCAAAGGGAGCATCCCTCCGTGGAGGGATTCAAGCCATGGCTGGGTCCAGTGCTCCTCCACAGGGGAAGCTCACCTGGAGATGCCAGAGGTTCCCAGAGCTCTGCCTTGCTGAACTCAGTTCCTGCTGTCYCACAGCCGTGACAGCCACCCCAGGCTGGGGGAGAGCACAGGACAGAGTCCCTCCAGAGCTCTGGAGGATGCTCCACTGCGGACGGCCAGGGGACACTGGGCCTGGGACACTGGCAGTGCTGGCAGCTGCCACCAAGACTCACCAAAACCCTGACTGTTGAAGAACTCAAATCACTTTTCAACGTCACTGGCCGAATTTCYGCAGATTTTCCTGGAGATAGAAGGCAACACTCCAAGTCCAGTTTCACAAGCTGGCGAGGTGACAGCTTTCCACTGGAGTGACGGATTATTTTTTTTCTTAAWGCAGGCCGAAGTAATTTTCTCTCATTAGAGCTGCTGATACAGCTGGAAAAAGTGAGCTTGCTCTCCAAAGCCTCATCTGCCAGTGAAGGGCAGCGTCCCCCCAGCAGATCTCAGGGTGTTTGACTGCCCCAGCTCCTTGTCCCTCTGACTGTGACTCTTTGCACTGGAACCTGAAAAGAAAAAGACTCCAGGATGGAAAATTTCAAGCCTAAAACGTAAAGCTGGACAGAATCCTGGTGGGACTTGGCAGACAGACCCAGCAAAAGTTGTTCCTTGCACTGCCATTTTTGCTCTGTGCTTCCAAGAGCCTCTCTGCAGCTCTGCTCCAGCCAGGTYGGGCTCTGCCAGTGTAAGAGGTGATGTTAACACCGCCACATATGACTTGCTCTGGGCTTTCCCAAGGTTCTTTTTGTCTCTGGAGCTGTGGATATTCCAGAAGCAGACACTGCAGCAGCCTTGCATCCTGCGGGAATGGCTGTCCCATCACCCCATGCCACTCCCAGAGGTGGCCCAGAGGCTTTGACCCTCTGGCTGCTTGTCCACAGCAAATGCGGCACACCCGTGGCAGCACCAGAACAACCCTGACACAGCCCAGATAAACCCCCTGATGGAAATGAGGAGCAGAGGTCTTGTTGTAAGCTCTGGTTACTGGAAACCAGAAGCAAACAGCTGCTCTGTGTCTGTGTGTTGCTGGCTGGCTCTGGGATGCACAGGAGGTTGCTGTTCACAAGSGTCATGCTGGAGACTGCTGCGACTCCATCTCCCCTCTGTGAATTCTTGCACCCAGGTCTTGCCAGAGGATGCCAACCCATCCCTGCAAGGCTTGAGGAGCTCTGCAGAAAGGCCTTCATGGGCTGTGCCAAGTCCTGAGCTCCTCTGCAGCAGGAGGGACCCCACAGCACTCCATGGGGACCCCATGAGTCACTCTCTCAGGAAGCCCCCAAATGCTGAGGCCAAAGCCAGACAAAATTCACCTCTGGAGAAATAGCTGGACATGGAGATTGGATCTGAGTGATTCCAAGGGTTGACACCTTTTTTSTGTTACTAAAAAGATGTCTTCATAATCTGGGTATTTTTTTCCTCCTTTTTTTTGTTTCTGTGTTTTTGTTTTTTCCCCAATTAAGAGAAAGGCAAATAATTCAAGGTAAAAAAAAGCAAGTTGAAGATGAGAGATGAACCTGCTCTGCTGTAAATTTGGAGAAGGCATCACCAAATTTGATGTGGCATTGCTCTCCTCTCCTTCCCTCCAGGGAGCACTGTGGCATCTCCTTTCCCTTGGATTTTGGAGAGAACAGATTTGTATTTCTTACCCAGAAACAGAAATAAAGCTCCAACAGCCTGCCAGTGCAGGTCTCTTGTTCCCTGCTTTGCTGACTGTGTTCCTTCATCGAGAGGATGCCAAGAGGCCAAAGGCGCCAGGACCCGTGTATGGTCAGAAGGGGCTGCTCATCCCTGGGGAGGTGGACATGTYGTGGAGCAGAGGTGGTTAAAGCACCATGATGCAGATGTGATCCTCAGCAGATGTTCCTGGCCCTCCTTGGGTCACATCRCACCTGGGACAGCAGTGCAGCTGGGACATGGTTTYGGGTGGAGCATGTGGGTTTGGCAGYGGTTCSTGGCTGTCCCAGCGAGGGAGCACACAGGGGCTGAGCTGGGGCTGGCTGTGGGTTGGGTGTGCTGGTGAAACTGCTGGAGCCAGTCCAGAGGAGGCCACGGAGATGCTCCCAGGGCTGGAGCCCCTCTGCTYTGGAGCCAGGCTGGGAGAGCTGGGGGTGTTCACCTGGAGAGGAGAAGGCTCCAAGGAGACCTCAGAGCCCCTTCCAGTGCCTRAAGGGGCTCCAGGAGAGCTGGAGAGGGACTTGGGACAAGGCATGGAGGGACAGGACAAGGGGGAGTGGCTTCCCACTGCCAGAGGGCAGGGTTAGATGGGATATTGGGAAGAAATCCTTCCCTGTGAGGGTGGGGGGGCCCTGGCACAGGGTGCCCAGAGAAGCTGTGGATGCCCCATCCCTGGCAGTGTCCAAGGCCAGGTTGGACAGGGCTGGGAGCASCCTGGGATAGTGGAAGGTGTCCAYGACAGGGGTGGCACTGGATGGGCTGTAGGGTCCCTCGAGCCATTCCCGGGTCCCGTGACGGGAGAGATGGGATGCGGAGGGGCGGCGCTGTCTCCTCTCGGCCGCTGGGTGGCGCTGCGGCGCCGCTGCCGGAGCCCCGGGCCGGGGACAGAGCGGGAATGGAGCGGGGATGGAGCGGGGACACAGAGGGGACACAGAGGGGACAGAGCGGGGATAGAGCGGGGACACAGAGGGGACAGAGCGGGGATAGAGCGGGGATAGAGCGGGGACAGAGCGGGGATAGAGCGGGGACAGAGCGGGGATAGAGTGGGGACAGAGCAAGGACAGAGCGGGGATAGAGCGGGGACACAGAGGGGACAGAACGGGGATAGAGCGGGGACAGAGCAGGGACACAGAGGGGACGGAGCGGGGATAGAGCGGGGATAGAGCGGGGACAGAGCGAGGACAGAGCGGGGATAGAGCGGGGATAGAGCGGGGATAGAGCGGGGATAGAGCGGGGACACAGAGGGGACAAAGCGGGGATAG
>JACAXG010000236.1:163048-262643 GCA_018881555.1 Amblyornis subalaris
TCCATCCATCCATCCATCCATCCATCCATCCATCCATCCATCCATCCCTCCATCCATCCACTGGGTTTGCATGGCCAGGTTTTGGTAGCTGAGGAGCTGCGGGGGTGGCTGCTGTGAGAAGCTGCTGGAAGCTCCCCCCGTGTCCAAAGGAGCCAATTCCAGCTGATTCCAGGATGGACCCACCACTGGCCGAGGCTGAGCCCGTTGGTGACAGTGGTAGCAGGACTTGTGTGCAACCCRCACTGGAGCAGCCTGTTCCTGAAGGACTGWCCCCATGGAGGGACTCCTGCTGGAGCAGGGGAGGAGTGTGAGGAGTCCTCCCCCGGGGAGGAAGCAGCGGCAGAGACAACGTGTGATGGGGACAACAACCCCCATTCCCTGTGCCCCTGCACTGTTGGGGGCAAACAGGTAGAGAAATCAGGAGTGAAGCTGAGCCCAGGAAGARGGGAGGAGTGTTTTAAGGTTTGGGTTTATTTCTTATTATGCWACTCTGATTTGATTGGCAAGAAATTAAACTATTTTCCCCAACTGAATCTGATTTGCCTGTGATGGTAATGGGTGAGTGATCCCTCCCTGCCCTTATCTTGATCCATGAGTCTTTTGTTACATTTCCTCTCCCCTATCCATCTGAGGAGGGCAGTGATGGAGAGGCTTTGGGTGCACCATCTGCTGCCTGTAACAGCGTGAAGTGGGAAAAGGGACTGTATGTCCTGCAAAACCCTTAGAGCCAAGGAGGCAGAGGTGCACAATCCAAAGCACGTCTGAAGGGCCCTGGGAGCCTGGTGAGGCCACAGGTGCAGCCCCATAGAGCAGTCAGGGAAAGGTCAACGTGAGGCTGGGATGGGGACAAGGACTCAGCCTTGGTCTGGAAGATGGAAGGAAGCCAGAAACTGTGAGCAGTCAGAGGCACCAGAAAACAATTTCCCAGCCCAAAATGTGAAACCATGTTCTGTGTCATTTTGTGCAAATTTTTCTGCAAGTTTGTGGCCTCTGCAATTGATGCTAAATGAACACCTGAGGAAACACGATTGCAGTAGCCACTCTCTACAACAAYGTCCTGCTGTGTCCTGCAGTGTCCTGGGGGCAGCGGGGGCTATCCTGCTGGGAAGGTTCTCCTGGCACAGCCTTTTTCAGTCCACGTCCTTGTTGGTTCTGCCCATCACCYGACACCACTGGATCAGGGCTGGGAAGACACAGCCAGTCCCCCATGGGGATCCTGCCAGCCCAGAGGGGTGCTGGAGGGGGCTCTGGCCTGCTGGGAGATCCCATCGTTGTGTGCTGTCCTGCCCCTCTCATCTCTCCCAAGGTCTGGGAGAAGAGCGGGCCCTGCCCTTCGTCTGGCACAGACCGGGCAATGTGGGACCCGGGGCCGCACACATGGACCTGTTTGGGGGCATCTGCTGTTTGTGCCACCAGGGAGGGCAGGGCTGGCCCCTGACCCAGAGAGCTGAGAGGGCTGCCCAGTCCTGCCCTTGGAACAGCAGTGGCTCAGAGGGCCWCATGTCACACGTGTGACCTCAAAAGGGAAACGCTAAGCTGCTCTGCTTTGGGAGAAGCTTAGCACTTAAAGCTGATTTCAACAGCTTTTGCCTAAAGTTTTAAGACCCRTCACTAATCAGCAGCTGGTTTATGGCTGCTGTAAAAGATCAGAAAAAATAAAGAAATCTCCCGAAGTTGGGGGAGCGCTTCCCAGCTCCCGCATCCATCACCGGCCGCGCCGACGTTTACGAGCGCAGGGAGCCATAAATCCACGCGGGGCGACACCGGCCCGGGACTCGGCGCTGAAGGGGAASTGTTGTGTCTGAACCTCTGTCCTGCCCGGGGAGAAACTTTATGAATGCTTTGCACGGTGAGACAGATGCCTCCAAGCCCTGGGACATCCATCTGCAGATTTTKCAGGCTCTCCTGCCCACTCCTGCTGCATCCTGGCTCTCCTGAGGCGTGGGTTTATGCTCCCGAGCCTCCTGTGGGCAGGAGAGCTGGGTGTTTTGTTGGGAGGGGGAACAGGAGGTGGCACATTTTGCTGTGATTTTGGTTACCCTCCTGGCTCCTCTGATTCATGGAGCAGTTCTGGTGCAAAGTGCCTCCCTCCTCAGAATTGGAATTGAATGGAAGAATTTGGTCCAGGGGACTCCTCGGTGCATAACTCCTTGTTCCCTAGACAAAGCTGCTCTGCCTCGGATTCTGGGATGCTCTGGGCCATGGGGAAAAGCACCTTCAAGGGATGGCCATGGTCTGAGGTGTCTCTTTTCAGTCTACAAGTGCTTCTTCTGCTGATAGCAGGTGCAGGCACTGCTGGGGAAGGCTCCCAGCTCCGGCTCTGGGCTTGTGGTAAAATCCAGCCCAAGGGGAGGGTGCTGTGGGCAGCACAAGTGTCCTGGCTCCTGTCTTCGGGCACAGCTGGGACCTCCGGGGGCCGTGGGAGCTGAACCGCAGCAGGGAGTGGAGGAGCTGGAACGATCTCCTTCAGCTCCTGGTGCTGGAGGTGTCTGTGGGTCTGCCCAGCCTGGTGCAACCCTGAGCTGAGCCAGCTGCCAGCAGAGATCAGAGCCAGCCACCTCCCCTGCTGCCGGCAGCCACCCCAGAGCACCCTGGCTGTGCACAAGCCCCGTGCGTGGTGGTCGTCACCCACCYCAGCCAAGCCTCCTCTCCTCCAAGTGCAGCTCCACAGGCCTTTCCCTGCCAGCCACGGAGCAAGAATGGACACGGGGCAGCTGAAACGAGGGGAGGCCAAGGGAACACTCCATCCCCAGCCTGGTGAGCACAAACACAACGAGGTGCCTGTGCAAGGCAGTGATGTGTGGCAAAGATGCCTTGGCCACCACAGAGGCGATGTGCTCACTCAGCCACCAGCTCCAGCAGCCCTGCTTCCAGGGCAGGACCTCACTCCATCGCCTTGGAAAATATTTTCTCTGCAAACCTAAGGAAACTCTGTGTGTGTGTGCAGGGGAGAGGCCTGAGATGTCCCCAGCCACTGCCTTGCTCTGCTTACACATAAATTGACATCTTGTAGGAGAGCTGTCCAGAATACTGAGTAATTATAGCTCACCCTGAATCACAGAGGAATGTGGGCACAGCAGCTCTCTTACAAATCATTGCAAAGGCCTTACAGATTAAACCCTTCTTCCCCCCCATTAAAGGGCTGCATTTGTGCTGTAAACAGTAAAAATAGCAAGTGCTGTTATTAACGAGGATGTGCCGCAACTGCTGACTCCGAGGCACAGCTCGTCTCCATATGGCCATTACAGTTGAAGGACAAAAACAATATTTTATGTTTCTCACAGTTATTGTTCATCAAATGTTTATGAAAATGCATAATGACTGCGTATGATGAGCGCGTTTTTCAATAAAGGGAGTGAGATGAGGACCCGTGTGAATTTCCAAACCAAATAAGAAAGGCCATTAAATTAATAGCTTAATTACACGATAAATTTCAAAACATTTTCTAGAATGCATTTTATTTTTATTTAACCCAATAAGATGTTCAGCTGCAACTCTTCCTGAGATTCGTGTAATAAACCCGCAGCAGCGGTGATGCTTCCCCGAGTCTCAGTTTCTGTTTTTATTGCCCTCCTGGAGGGTGGGTTCCCACTGCTGTGCAGTCCCCAGGCCCRCACTGGGCTGGGGCTGTGATCACAGCCAGGCTCCGAGCAGGGCTCTGAATCCCTGCTCCCAGCAGCTCTGAATGCGTYACACTGCTGCTCTCTGTCCGGCAGCACCTGCCTGTGTTTAGTCTCCCACTCACACACTCCGAGGTGCTCCTGCCAGCTCGGGACCCTGCACAGGCTGAGATTTCACAGTGCAACTTTCCCAGCAAGCAGTTGCTGTTGATTCGTTTCCCTTCCTGACTGTAACTGCCCAGCTTCGTGCCAAGTCCCTGTGTGGCCATACCCAGCTCTGAGTGGGTGACTGCATCCTCCGGCCAAGGATGGCATCCCCACTTCGGCACGGGGGTTGATGAAGTGGGAGATGAACAGAAAAGAGCTGCAGGAAGGGCAGAGTGGCTGGAAAAGCTGCCTTGGCCCGGGCAGTGAGGGGCAGGTGCCCCAGTGASTGCCTGCAATGCAGGAGCCCTTGCTTTGGGAGAACGGTGCTGGTGGGAAACGGGAATCTGGGTGAGGGCAGCACACAGAGAAGAGCCGGTGGTACAAACTGTACTAGGATGAGTCAGACCAGAAATAAAAACTGTGCATGAGCAGCTTAATTAAGGATCTGTGAGATTTGATGTCCTGACAATGTCCTACCAGGGAGCCTGTGTCTCTGCCCCGCTGCCAGTGCTTTGAGGTCAGTGGAGAGGGAGGCTGAGGGATGGTGTGAGCTAAATCCTGCAGGTTTGAGGCGTGTGGGGGCTGCTGGGGCTGCGATTCKTCCTCCGCATCCCCTTCCCTTGCCTGTGCCTGTGTCCTCATCCCTTGGAAGCCACGTGCCCCTGTGCACCTCCAGTTCCTCCTGCACATCCCTTGTGGTGCCGACTCACCCAAGGAAACAGTGGCCCAAGAAAACCCTCTGGGAATGGTCTTGTAGCAGTTTTGGGGGCAGCTTGTGGTGTTCCTCACTGCCCTCTCATGGGTGGGCTCCAGACTTGACCTGTGCACATCMCTTTGGAAAACTGGGACAGTTTCTCTCCAAATCCACGAGGCAAACCAGCAACTGGGGTATTTTCCATTCCTTTTCTGGCTGAACTATCGAAGGCAATGTCCCTGTGYGCAGCCAACGTCAGGCAGGGAGATTTGAGGCTTGTGCTCCTCAGCAGATCTGCTGAGCGCTCTCTGAAACACAGCTACGGGTACGTCAGCAATAACCAACGCCCCACAGCAGCGGCAGGACCTTGCAGCAGCTTCCGAGAGGCATCATGCAATTAGCTGAAACTCCTGTAAACTATAAATACGTAATTAGAGTCTGTCTAATGAGTTATAGTGGTGCAGGGGGGGTGTGTGCACAGTTCCTGGGCGCAGACGCCTCCCTGGCTGAGAGCAGCACATTCAGCAGTGTCACAGTGTTTATGTCCCACTTAATATTCCACTTGCAAAAAGGTGCTTTATTAAATGACAATTTGAAACTTAATTGTATTAATTTCTCAATTGATTGCATATCTATTTCTAAATGAACTTACTGGCAACTCACTTCCCTACTGCAGGTTGAATTAATCTCAACAGTTGACACGCTTGCAAACACAGCAGTGGATGGAGTCACAGGCTTGTCAYCTGCCTGTCACCCACTCCTGCAGGTGCTGAATACTCACCCTTTGCACCTAAAGAACGGGGCCAAGGCTTTTGCTCTGCAGGGGGTGATGCTCTCAGGGGTTTCCATCCAGTCAGGACTCTCAGCCTGACCTTGGTTCTTGGCTCTTTGTTCCTGGCTTTTGGCTCTTGGTCCTGTGCTCGTTGAGACCCTGTTGGAGGTTCATGTTTCATGCTGGACATGCCAGGCTGGTCACGCCAGGCTGGTCACAGTCACCCTCAGCGGGTGTGGGTCTCTGAGAGCTGATGTACATGGCCTCAAGATTGCTCCCAGGATGGCTGAATCTCCAAAGGATTGATCTCCTTTTGCTTGGAAGCAAGAAGTGCCTCTGGYCAGGACCTTCTGTGCATCTCTGGGTTTCTCTTCTGTGCTTTGCCATGGGGTTGTAGCACCACTGGTCCTGAGCCCTGCCAGGCCCTGCTGCCCTGGTGGCAGCCCTGTGTGTCCGAGCAGCGAGGTGCACAGTGGCTGGACAGGTACGGGTGGGTGCACACCCCGGGCTGTACAGCAGGGTGGGGTGGACTGCGAAGACCCAATGAAGYGACCACCACAGCTCCTCTGCCATCAGCCTCAGCCAGTGGCTGCCCTCCTTKGTGGGTCCTTCTGTGCCACCTGCCCCTGACTAGGGCTGTCCTTGTCACCAGGAGCTGTGCTGGGTCAGTGGCCTTGCCTGGCAAACTGGACTCTCTGGGGTAAGGATCGGGATATGGGAGGATCCACGACACAGCTGAAGTTCCCTCCTGCCGGCACAAGAACGAGCCCAGATGTTTCTCCAAAGAGCCTTTGAGGTGYGGGAGATGCTGTGCAGTCCCTGCCCCTCTCAGTGTCTCCTGATGCTGGGCCCAGAAGATGTGCTGAAGAMCATCACCAACAGCTTCTTCATCCCTCATCCGTCCAAGGGTTACTCCAGATACTCCTGTGACTGGAGGAAGGAGAGGTTCCCAAGAAGAGCCATTTGCAGGTGCCGAGCAAGGACCTTGCTGAGCCCATGAGCRTCACAATGGGCTGTTCCCAGTGCTCTGCTGCCCCAGACCCTCCCCAGCACCAAATCCGTGTCCTCCTGATGAAAACAAAGAGTGCATCTCACTCATGAATCCTCATGCTCTGGTTCCCACTCCCAGGGAAGCTTCTCCATCCACACCAGGCATGAGCAGAGGCATGGGCAGGTCCCCAGTCCCAATTTTCTGGATGGGCAGCGTCATGGGGGAGCCTGCAGGGAAGGTGTGAGCTGTCTGATGGCCAGGATGGGGGTGGTGGCCCTTCCCTTCAAAGGGACATGGGACACCACTGGCTGGGGACTGTGGGGTGACAGCCTGTGTGCAGAGCAGGCACASGGAGGCGTCTCTGGGCTGCAGGGGTGGGTACTCCCAGCCCTATGGACCGGAATGGCTGCAGGGGCTGGGCAGTGTCCTTGCCCCAGGCACGGYGTCCCTGCTCCTGCTGCACCCCAGCTCAGCATCTCTGCTGAACACAGCGATCGTCACTTTTATAGGCACTACAGCAGCCATTGCTTTATTCGAATGGAGGCTTCTTACGGTTTAGTATCATTAAATACAGATGCAACTTGTGTTCCTAAAGCCATAATGCCCCTTCCTGTTACTGCCTCACAATTAACTGGGCTATAAAGCTTTCAAACATATTGCAGGCACTAATTCAACTGGATGGTGAAGAAACACGRTTTTATTGGGCAATTACAGAGCCTGGAACATGTTCCAGTCTGCACGGTACCTTCCCARTAGGAACGGGGGCTGCCAGGCCATGTCACTGAGGAGGGTCCAAAGGTGGCATCCAAAYGGCCGCATCTCCAGGCTGCAGGGATGGTTTTATTTACATCTTAATAAAAACCTCTCCAAGAGCGATGAGAGCTCCGTGAGCTGTGCAGATTGGGCAGGGGCAGCCCCTCTGCTCTGCGCTGCTGCCCAGCCACCCCCAGCTCGCTGCTGCTGCCCATCTGCTCATCCTGCTGCTCCCAGTTCAGCTGCAGATGCCTGGGCTGTGCCYTCCACACTCAGCCCACACCAGGTGTTCTGGTCTCTGGAAAGCTGTGCAGAGAATCCCTCCATCCCCCTGCTCCTGTCAGACCCCGAGGGCGCTCAGGTTGCTGGGCAGGAGGAGCAGTGGGGACACGGCAGCTCTCTGGGTCTTGGGCTCAYGTGTGGGGTCTTGGCCCTTCAGGAGGGACCTGTCCTGGCACCAGGGCTCACTGGAAAGGGGGTGCAAAAGGCTGCTGAGCTGGGTGGTGCTGGGCTGCCAGGGGAGTAAGAGAATCTGGGGGAGCTGTGAGGAAGCCTGGGACCATTTCTCTGATGGCTCCCATGTAGGAGAGGGTCCTTATCTCCTGCAGATTGCCCCAGAGATGGATCTCTCAGTGCCTTTGCTCCTGGCATGGGAGACGCATGAATGACATSACATCACATGACATCACATGACATCACRTGACATCACATCACATGACATGCACCGGACACAGGCATGTGTGTGGGCAGCACATGAGGGCAGGCATGACTTCCTCCAACTACCCCGAGTGCGGGGCTCCCTCTGGGGAACATCCCCCCACCCCAGTGTCCCTACACATCCCTGCAGGCCCTTGGAAAGGCAAATCTGAACACTGCAGGCAAAATGCCACCAGGGACGGGACTGGGTAGGCACAAGAGAGGCCAAGGCGGGTGACTGTGTCCTTCCAGCCCTTCACCCTGCCCTGCTCTGGGGCTGCGCTGAAGCCATGTGGCTTTGCCAGTGACACTCGTGTGCTGCAGCTGCCAGAGGCTGTCGGCTGGGAGCTGATGGGGAGCTGGGACACAGGTGACAGTACAGAAGGGGCTGGCTGCTCTTGCTGTAGTGCCACAGCTGCTTGTTCCAGCTGCATCCTGAAAAGCATCAGGGAAAAGTTACTTCTTGGTACTTTGTAAGGCCAAAAAAGGCACTGTCCACTTCTTAGGAAATTCCCTGGCTGGCAGAAACTGGGCAAAGCAAAATGGACAGACCTGGGTGTGAGCACCCATTGTGCTCCAATGGAGACTTTCCTGGAAGAGGCACTGCACTGAGGATTCCCTGTGCCATCCAGGGATGGAGCCCTCAGTCTGGGGCAGGGGGCTAAATCCCAGCCCCCCAGTMACTGATTGGCCCCTCTGCGACCCCTCTGCCTTGGTAATGAACTTGTTCTCAGTCACAGCTGAGTAGAGCCTCTTCCTGCTTCTTCTCTAGGGATGTTTTTTCCATGGTGTCCACCTCCCCTGGGAGCATAAATCCACTCCCATCCTGGTGCTGGCTGTGCCTCGAGCTGACAGGTGCTGCTTTTTGCTGCTGGTGGCCATGGGTGATGCAGGCTGGGAGCAGTCAGGGCACAGCCTGACTGGAGAATGATTTTCTCCTCTCTTCACAGCAAAGGGGTCTGTTCCTCAGTGTGGAGGAGGGAGTGGACACACCACACTCCTGGCAGCCCGTGCTGGTGCCAGCTCAGCCCTCCRCATGTTCTCAGGTGGGAGCAGAGGCTTTTTGTACCTCTACARTCATCCAGTCCCTGAGTTCTTGGGGCTGTGTGAGAGCAAGGCCCAGACAGCAGCTGAGCAGTTCTTCCCCRTCCCAGGTTCAAGGATGCTCTGTGCCACACAGCTTGGGCAAGGAATGGGATGGAGCCTGTTCTGAGTCTGATAAAGCTGTACCAAACGTAGCAAATGCTTGTACATTGCCAGGATGCAGCCATGGAGTCCTCGTCTCCATCCTTCTGGATGGCCATTCCCACTACAGTGCTTTGCCATCCTGCACACAATAATGTCTCCTACSAGGATGGCTCCAGGGAAGGGGTGACAGAGCTGCTCCCGTGTCACATGGAGCGAGCTCTGCATTACTGGCAGTGCCCCCTGCCAGGGCAGGGCCCCAGGAAGGATCTCAGCCGGGCRTCCCTGGTGCACAAGAGGTGCTTTAGCCTGTTTCAGTGTGGAAGCCCTGGTGACACGAGGTGGGGATGCTCAGCAGGCCTGGAAGGGAAGATGTTCAATGCTGAGGAAGGGAAAAGCACCGTGGGTGAGTCTTTGGCCTGGAGAGCTTTTTTCTGCTCATCCCTGGAGGTCACTCACAGCAACAGCATGGGTGGCATGGCCRGGGGCAGCCAGAGGGTTGGGAACAACTGCCGGTGCCAGGGGGGCTCTGTGACACATCCGAGCCCAAAGGCAAGCGGGAACACAGGAGTGGGGCTTTGATTTGGGAATTTCTTTGGACTTAATAACCACATTTATGGAAGAAATTGGAGACTCCCTCTTGACACCAATTTACACAGCCTGGACTGGGAGTAAGAGCAGAATATACTCATATTCCTTTTTATTTTTTCCCGCACTTTGGAAATGGAGAAGATTTGTAAAGTCTTGAAGGAAAATGTGCTATAATAGCAGATTTTTGTATCCCTGTTTATCCTTGATATGACTGCTGCTTTCATGGTATTGCCTTCAAGAAATGGCTTCTCATTTATACGTTTCTCTCTGGAGAAGAAGGTCATATCCCTCACAAATGGGAAAACTAATTAGAGGAGTAATTCAGCAGTTGCCTGATAGGTCAGATATCGGAAATAAATATAGAGGTTAGTGCATTATTATGACAATGGTTTTTGCTCCTTTAGTGAGCTGTCATGAAAACGTTGTATTAAGAAAAGATTAATTTTATGCCCCAGTGGTGGAGCAGAGGCGCTGCAGCCACACAGCGTGTCCTGACCCTGCCTGCACTGCTGGGAGCCTCCCAGAGCCTCCCCTGCAAGCCTGGAGAACAGCACTGCCGGGGACCAGGCGTGGGCAGCAAAGCCTGCTTGACAAKGGACATGGAATCATGGAATCATAGAGTGGTTAAGGTTGGAAAAGCCCTCTAAGATCATTGAGTTCAACCATCAACCCAGCACCACTGTGTTCACCACTGGCCAACGTCCCCAAGTGCCACATCCACATGTTAAATCCTTCCAGGGGTGATGATTTCACGACTGCCCTGGGCAGCTGTGCCAATGCCTGAAGAAATTAGTGAAGAAATTTTCCCTAGCAGCCAATCTAACACAATCTAATCCCTGACACACCTTGGGGCTGTTCCCTCTCATCCTGTCCCTGTTCCCTGGGAGCAGAGCCTGASCCCCCTGGGYTGCCCCCTCCTGTCAGGGAGTTGTGCAGAGCCAGAAGGTCCCCCCTGAGCCCCTTTCCCAGCTCCTTCAGCCACTCCTGGTGCTCCAGCCCCTTCCCCAGCTCTGTGGCCCTTCTCTGGACATGTGAGCAACATGAACAACACGAGCAACGCGGAAGAGAAGGTGGAATTCCCTTCCCCAAACCTTTGCAAAGGGTGCAGCTGATACACAGAGAGGAGAAGTGAAGCCCCATTTCACCAGTGATGAACCTACTCGAGATCTCTTCAAACGTCTGCTGGGTTCAGGCGTGTCCCAGGCAAGGCATGACCAAGCAGCACCTCTGGACGTTGTCTCCCACAGCTCTGCATCCTGAAGGATGCACTGGCACCTYGTTACTTGCCTATAAATTCTCTTTCCTTGAATGTGCCTGCCTGAGAGTGGGCTGAGAAAGCTTGTGAAGCYGGTGTGGTGTTCAGAGGCTCATTAGTGGTTTTGTGTGCTGCCTGAGATGCTTCAGTTGAAAGGCCAGGGTTGGGCTTGAGYCCCCCCACAGCCTTGAGTCCAAGGGACAGAAGCAGGAGCAGCATCTCCTATGGATGGGAAGGCAAGAAGTCCCTCGACAGCAGCCCCAGAGCCTGGTGGGGCTGGCAAGGGCCACCTGTGTTGTAGCTATTTAGTGCTTGCAAATGAGCCACAGCCTTAGAAATGTTCACAGGAACGACTTCAAGTAACAAATCCATTTGAGAAAGCCACAATCTGCTCATGGCTAATTCGAGAACAGAAAGAGAGGAGGGCTGGGGCATGTGATGAATTATTCACAGGGTGCCGAGCGGGTGCAGGAGGCCTGGGGTGCAGGGGGATGATGCATCCACATCTTTGCAGCTTCAGGTGGGGTGTAGCCTGAAGTGCCCCCAGGTCTGGAAGCAAATACCTGTCCTTGTTCTCGAAACAGGGAGAAGCAAGTGAAATCCTGGGCTGGCACAGGCAGGTTCGGGCAGTGAGGTGCCCATGTGTGTGCACACAAATGACTGGGGAGGGAATGGACAATGTTCATCAGGTGCTCCTGAACTGGGGCAAAAACCTCCCACCAGCCCAAGAATGCCTGAACAACCACCTGAGGGAGGAGGCTGTACAGCAGATGGGTGTGCCACGGTCCAAGAGGCCTTGGCAGTGCTGTGGTGCAGCTGGTACCCCCTGGCCAGGATAACTGTGGATGTGGAATTGTCTAAATGCAGCTCCAGAACTACAGGAGAGATGAGGAGCAGAGGCGAGGGAGGGGGGCAGTGCAGGAGGACAAAACTGAGGCTGACATTTGATGATGATGCTGAAGACAGAGGTGAAGCTGGGCTGGAGGCAAGGAAGGAGTGGGAGGATTGTGTAGGGGAGTGGAGGGGCCAAGGTTTTTGACCTGTCCAGTGAACCTGACCCCGGGAGCCATAGCCACAGGCAGCAGACTGTTCACATGGACACTTCTTTTCTCGTGGGACTGGGCACAACCATGGTCCAGACTGTCCCACAAAGGGGCCACCCACAGGGCTAGAGGCTTCGGGATCATGATGGCCCTGCCTGGCTGGGAAACTCTCCTGGAGTTGGGACTGTGTGGACACAGGTCAGCTGCTTCCCAGGGGTCCTGAAAGGCTTGGGAACTCCTCAACTGGACATCAGCAGGAGCAAACACAACCCTGGGCACAGAGCAGTTTGGGAAGTCAGACATCAACAGTAACTGTCTGGTCAGTGCTGCTGGAGGGCTTAATGCCAGAAGAGGAAAATGAGATCAGTCAGAACTGAGAMCAGATGTCTTTGACCAAAAGTCCTCGGAAAAACAAATCCTTAAGCTAAAGATAATCAAGGTGAAACAATAAAGTGTCATTTTCCCATTTAAGTTTTTTTGTGCAAGAATCTCCCCGGTCCCTGTGGATGAGATGGGATGGGAAGGAGGAGGATCACTGCTCAACCCCTCTCCTGGAGTGCCTTGAGCCACGTGAGCTGCCCTGCCTGTGCCCAGCCCCAGCAGGGCTCAAGGTGCTCTRTGCTGTGGGCATCCCCCTCCCACAAATGCCATGTCTGCTCCTCAGCAGCCTGAAGGGCGTTCCAGGGCCCTGCCCTCCAGCCCCTGTGCACGGGATTTGGCTCTCCCCTTTTCTTCCGAAGGGCAATGCCGGTTGGGGGCCGTTTCCTCGCCGCAGGGCTCAGGAATGGGAGACTCCATTAACCTGCCCTGTGCCCATGGGAGGAGGCGCTGACCCTGCCTGACCCTACTGCTTGTCATGGCTTTGTAATTTAATTTGAATTCATTGATTTGTTTGTCACAGTCTGGGGGCAATCACTGCGGTGATCGGGATCCAGGGCTTGGGAGGTGCTGCTGACCTGCTCCTCCTGCTCCTGCTCCTCCTCCTGCTCYTCCTGCTCCTGCTGCTCCTCCTGGCCAGCCTGGAGCAAACTTCAGAGCCCCAGAGCCTGTGGATGGGCTGTGAGGAGGCTGGGGGCTGGCACCCACACCACCCACACCGCCAGGCTGTGCCTCTGGGAGAGACTGGGTGACAATGTCCTCCGCGGGCGTGGGAGGAAGGCAGCCAACAGTGACTAATTAATAAGTGACRCTTGTAGGCAGAGCTCTGCTGTCTGAAAGCACTTTTGTATCTCAGCAGAATTTTCTGAGTGATGGAGGGAGCAGTGAGGAGCATCAGGGTAGGGAGTGCTCCATGAGATGGACAGGAGCAGTCCTGGTGTGGGGATGGACAGGTTCCCTGTGAGGGTGGGGAGGCCCTGGCACAGGCTGCCCAGAGAAGCTGTGGCTGCCCCATCCCTGGAAGTGTCCAAGGCCAGGCTGGACAGGGCTTGGAGCAACCTGGGWWAAGGGGAGGTGTCCCTGCCCATGGCAGGGGTTGGGACTGGACCTTTAAAGGTCCCTCTCAACCCAAACCATTCTACGGTTCTGCTAGAAGCTGCTGGGCCTGAGYGTGGGCAGAAGGATCTACCAGGGGCTCATCCCTTGTGCCACATGGATTTGTCATCATTTGCTTCCAAGTCTCTGCTCTCAAATCCTCCAGCTGGATGGAGCCTGTGACCTGAAATCCAGCGTGAGCCTGGCCCCAGCAGCAGCTGGGTGTGTCCATGGCACCCAGGAGCCCTCTGGCCCTGGTCATGCTGTAGGTGCTGCACATGGGGGGCCAACGTGTTGGCTGCAGGTCACCACCCCCATCAGAGCAGGACCTGCTGCTCCCATCAGCTCCAGGGTGATGGGGACACTGCCAGATGCTGCAGAAAAAGGTGCAGCACCAGGGGTTGCATGTGTGGGGTAATTCTGGTTTCTGAGAGGTAGAGACTGGCTTCCTCCCAAGGTACCAGGCTGAGCCTCTGCCAGAATCGCTGCTGTGCTCAGCAGCTCGTGAATAATCTTGTTATCAGTGTAGATGTACAAGACCTGCTGCTGTCTCTCTAAATTCCAAGACTAAAGTGTCTTCAGGTACTGGGAGGCCCACAGGCACCTTCTGCAAGAAGATGTTGCCTCTCCCCATGGGAGCTGCTGCTTTCCAGATGCGCTGGGTGTCCTTGGATTCTGAGGCARAGAGAACAGATGCTGTGAGTCACTCTTTTCTAGATCATTTATCACATCACTGTGCCCCTCTGGCCTGTGCTTTCTTCAAAAAGCACTCACAGGCTGTCTGACCTCTCTTCACGGCTGAGCTGCTCCAGGCTCCAGGCTCTGCCTGACATTCTCCAGGAGGAGTTCAGCTCTGCCACTTTCTTCTGGTGGCTCCATTTTCCTTGTTTAAACCATGTCATCAGCACAAACTGAGATTTCAACCATCCACATTTGCTACCAGACCATGGAGGGGCATCACATGCAGATCCCTTCATGGCAGGGGCCCTTGGACTCCTCTTTTCTGGGTAGAGTTGTCTAGAGGCCATGCACSCCTTCCACCCACCAGTGCTCAGTTTGCATGGCTAGAACATCCCCAGAGGGCCCCAAGGAAGCTCGAGCTCCTTGGCCAGAACAGGACACTTGGAGAGGTTGCTGCTTGTGGGCAGCTCCAGGTTTGTCCCGGGGTGATGCTGCTGGGATGAGCAGTGAGGTTTGCTGAGCAAAACCAAGACTTGACCTCAGGCAAAGCTCCAGCGTGGATGCTGATGGAGGTGCTGCTCCGTGGGGAAG
This sequence comes from Amblyornis subalaris, assembly GCA_018881555.1. Classification (NCBI taxonomy): domain Eukaryota; kingdom Metazoa; phylum Chordata; class Aves; order Passeriformes; family Ptilonorhynchidae; genus Amblyornis; species Amblyornis subalaris. Next base: position 177,541 of record JACAXG010000236.1, read on the forward strand.
TGGGGACCAGCCTCCCACTCTTGCTGGGAAAGGTGGGCCCTTGGAGAGCAGGGACACTTGTGGCACATCAGCGCTGCTCCCTGAAGGAGGCTGCAGCAGAGGGATTGTGCTGAACGCTCTCTGTTTGCTGTGGGAGATAAGGCTGCTGGGAGCTAAAAACGCTGAAAGTGCTCTGATAGCTGAGCTTTCTGCAAATATTTGGTGAGTGCATTTGACTCCCTCTGAACAGAGACCACCAGTGTGCCCTGTCCGTAATGGAGAGATTGTTTTCCAGGTTGTCAGGGGAATTCTGTTTGTCATCTCCATCTGGAGCTGTTTTCAATCTCGAGCTCACGGTCTCGGCTCATGTGTGTTACGGTGTTGACCCAGCAGATGGGAACTTCGAATCACAAGAGATGGAAGCTCCCTGTACCCTCCTGGCCAGGAGCACAGCAGGGGCTGGGATGCAGCAGTTCCTGATGGACTATTCCAGGGGTCTGTCTGGTGATAGAAACACCTACTGGTGTCCCTTGGCTGTGATGTAGGTCCAGGCTGGTCCGGACGGGAGTCCAGAGGAATGTCCAAGAGTCCAGGGCAGGGCAAAACGTGCAGAGCATGGGGACACAAGTTCATGTGCCATTATGAGACCCTTAGGTCTGTTCTAGCCCTTGCTCAAGCTTTGCTTCAAATGGCTCTTCTCCAGCATCATCCTGGCTGTGAGGGGAGCTGCTCCCAGAGCTACACATCCTGCTCCCCCTCACCTCTCTCAGGCAGTTTCTGCTGCCCTCCTCTTAGTCCAGCTGGTGTCCCGTGTGATGGCCTTCAAGACAGGGAGCTGGGCTGGTCCCAGAGGTCCTGCTGCTCTCAGGCTCTCCAGATCTGCCCCTCTGCTTCTGACCTGATGGATCCCTGACCCAGCCTCTCACCCTGGGATGCAGCCCGGCTCCAGAGGGGGTTTCTCACTGGCACACCCAGAGATGGAAGCATTAAGCTTTGCTCTTCTCTGACATGTTCATTTAACTGATGGAGGTTTCTGCTGACAGCTGGGGTGCAGCAGGCTCTGGAGGCACGGCCCCACCTGCTCTGAGTGCAGGGGCAGCCCATCCATGGGGACAGTTTGGGGTGACAAGTCCTCTGCTCAGCTGCCACTGCCCCCAGCCAGTGCCCGAGGAGGCTGCCTATCTGCTTGCTGGTTTGCCTGGGTGTCAGTGCACAAGATGTCTTGTTTTCTTGAAGAAAAATGTCTTTATGGATGGGACTTTGGCCTCTAACCTGTGGTGAACAATCCTTTCTCTGCGGAATATGGAGGTTTCCCCAGGGACTTTATTCCGGGGAGTGCTGAGGCTTTGCTGGGCAAGGATCCTTGAAAGCAAAGTGTTCCAGGCAGGGGAGTAGAAACAAGTGTCACACAAGTTCAAGTGAGGATCCTTGTGGCTTCTCCAGTCTCCAGCAAGTCACAGCCCACGGCATTTCACCCCCTCAGGACTCCTACGGAGTCGTGTCACGCGCTTTCAGCTCGACCATCCCCAGGACAGCTTCTCTCTCCAGGAGGTGTGGAGACCTAAGGAAGGCACCTGCTTCCCTTTCCCACTCACTGGGACATTTCCCTGCTAGTTAAAGCTCCTTCCAGCACCGAGTATCTCCTCCACAAGAAGGAGTTTGTGTGGGATGGCTGAGCCAGCCTGCAGACTTTCTGTTTGTCAAGACAGACATGTTGAGCTCCTTTGAGTCCCTCATTTCCTATCCATCTCAACCCTGAGTGGCCTCTGCTCTGCACAGGCAGGCCGGGCTCAGCACACACAGAGGTGACACTGCTGCCCTCCTCCCTCTGTCCGCAGCCCACGCACTCACAATGACCTGCAGAGCCTGTGTCCTGCCCTTTGGGACTCCTTGCAGAAGCACTGGGCTGTAACACAACACATGGGACAGGGTTCAGTCCCCTGGGAGATCCCAGCCTCTCCCCAGCCCTGCTGAGAGCTCCATGTGATTTATCAATCTCTCCGTGCTTTGCATGGGCCACAGATTTTTTGTGAATGAGTTTTTAATATGTATGCTTGAATCACTGATGAAAATATTGACTACTCTGAGCCTCCTGCTCCAAACCATTATGAGAAACTCGGATTTAATGACAGCTCCCCATCAGGGGCTGCTGCCTGAGCTCTTCCCCGAGCCCCAGCCTCACGTGTGTCTCGCGGATGCAGCCGAGTGCTGGTTTGCAATCAGGCGTGCGGCTCCGAGCCAGGCGCATTCCACAGGCTGGAGCACGTCGCACCTGCTCAGCCACTGACAGCAGCCACACGCGGAATCTCCTCTGTGAGCGAAATGAAGGCTGACAAGACCTTTTTTCCATAAAAATAATTGATTGGCACAAATCTTCCAGCTTCCTTTCAGTTGCCTCCCGGATCCCCTTCCTTTGGCTTTGCCCGTGCCTGGTGCTCGGAGGGAGCCTCTCGCACCCTGCCATCTCCTTTGGGATGCTCCAGCTTCCCCAGTGCTCCGAGAGGCGCCAGGGATGCTCCTGCAGAGCCTTCTGAGGTGCCTGTTGTGTCACTCATCCACATTCAGGGCTATTTACCACCGGCCTTGATCTTAAAAATGCTGGTGGGTTTTTCAGCATCCTCTTGTGGTACAAACACCAAGGCAGCCCAAAAACACCTATTGCATTTCTGCCCTATCCAGAGTTTGGCCATCCCTATAAATAAAACCTCTGCACTAGCTGGTTTTTTGGTTGTTCACAGAGCATTTCAGCCGCTTCCTCACTGCCATTCCTTCCCTAAGCCACGCATTTTTAACTGATGAGTGTAGCTTCTTATATCAATTTTCTGTACTTCATAACTTCTAATTCAAAATCAATGGTTATCTATTTCCCCCCTACACTCCATTTTGTTATATATTGCTTTTTTTCCTTGATTTCTAATATCTATCTCCACTTCATCACTGAAGAGGACAGGCATCTGGCCAAACACGTCCTCTTACTTGATTATGGAATTATGGCTCTTGCCCTTGAAGATAAATTCCCTGTTTTCACTACTATTTTTCTGTCAATGTTGTGTCCTTCCCACTCAATTTTGCTCTCAATTCACCTCCCTGCTGGGAATGTTCTCCTGTCACACCAGGTGAGTCTCTTCTGGTGGTGGGTTCCTCACTCTGCCACAGCACTGGGGAGAAGGGTGGCTCTATCTGCTTCTCCAGAGTCCCTTCCAGCTCCCATGGCAGTGATCCTACAACTGTGATAATTACAGGAGTCCTTGAACCACTTTCGCTCTGGTAATTACTTTCCCTCCCGCCTGCCAGCTGAACACCTCCCAGCCAAGTTAACCACTCCAGAGGTGGATTTCCATTCCCTACAGGTCCCAAACCAGCCTGTTCCCAACTTGTGAGTGTTTTGGCCTGCTTCTCACAGGACTGATTCTGTCAGAGTGACCAGACAAAAGCCCCCTTGGGACTGATTTGAAGGGATCGATGCCCTCCAAAAGGCAGGGACACCCTGTCCTGGTGCATGGGGGAGGTGCTGTCCACCTCCATCACCTGAGCACTTCTGGGGCACCTTCAGCGAGAGCCCTGGCTCCTGGAGAGCTGCAACCCTGAAAAGAGAGCAGGACAAATTGAAATTAATAATTTATGAGTGACAGTAACAATTTCTACCATTCGAGGAAGCAAAGAAAATTGCTCCATAAACATTTTTCTTTTCAATTTCCTACCAGTTACTTGAAATTTGATTTCCATCTAGTTTGTTTCATCAAACCTCCCCAAAGTGATTTAAAAGGTGTCGCTGGCAATTACCCAGCTGCGGAAGGAAAGAAATGGCAGTGGGGCAGCTCCAATTCACCAGCCCGAAAGGAACGGGGAGGAGGTGGGTTGGGGTCACTGCAGAGAAACAATCAGCCAGCACCAGAACTCTCTTGTCAGGAGTTTGGCCAGCACAGCTGCTCTCARCTGCATGACACAGCCTTGGGGTGGCAGGGACAGCATGGTTCATTCATGGGGACAGCAAAGAGTTTCAGGGGCTGTGGGCTGCAGCACGAGACCCTCTGACTGTGCACCAGCCTGCACATCATCCTCCCTCCACACTGCTGGGATCTCAGCACTCCTGAACACCTCCTTGCTAACCCTGGTGGGGCTGGAGTTGGTTTCCACCATGTGCTCCTGTTCTTTGCTGGAGTGAGGGGTCCTCTGGGCTTGCCATGTGCTTGGCCGAGGTATCCATCCTGCAGGGTGTTGAGGGCAGGTGGAGCTGCCTTGTCTTGGTCACTTCTGCTGCTTTGTAAGGCTGACTTGGCTGCCCCACCAGTTTTCTACTTTGGGCTCTGCTTATGTCCCTSTCCCAGAGGTATTCCTCACCTTTTTCCAGCAGTAGAGGCCAATCCTTTCTGCAGGGCCGGGTCTCTCTGGTGATACAGCATGAGCAGTTCCCATTCCCACATGGCTGATCAGGCCTCCAAGCACCRCCCTGATCTGTTCAAGTCTGGTACTGCCACTGGGGCAAAACTACTGTGAGTGTTCCAGCAAGAGCAATCACTCCTGGCTCTGATTTTCTCCAAGGCCTGGAGCAAAGGATCCTTGCCCCTCCAAGGATCCCTTTGAGATCCCTCCCAGACCAGGGAGCTGCTGGTGGGACTGGGCTGGCTCACTCTCACTCATCCCAGTGGTGGGAATATTTATCTGGAGATAAATACCTGGATGTCCATGTCTGCAATCACTGATTTAAATACCACAGACTGAGAGTAGGAAAATGATATCTGGAAACAAGAGATTCACAGGGCTGGAAGGCTGGTGATGAATAAACATCCACAGCTTGCAGTAGATCACTGCACACCCTTGAGCATCCCTGGGCATGGCAGCACTGCTGCCGGGAGTCCAGGAAGGCGGGGAGAGCAAGCTGCTTGCCCTAAAAGCCTCACCAAAATTTCCATGTCCTTCTGATAATTGAGGAAGACAAGTGTTGAGTAGGCAACAGCTCTCAATGGACATCATTCAAGCCTGGAAGTGTTTACAGTGTCAACTCTTTGAGCATGACAGGGAATTACATGAATAGGCTGGCTGAGTTTTTAAAGTAATGGCTTTGTTAAAAGCAGTTAGGATCAGGCACTGCTCGCCAGTGCCGTGGCTGCCTCGTGGCCATGGCACACACGGGATTGCTGTCCTGTGACTCTCTAGCCAAGTAACACAATTATTTCTCTTCTGAAATAAATGGCAATGAATGAATGCAGAAATGAAGAGCAATTCCTTGCACCTGTTATGTAGGAGCTCCCTGAGTCTCTAAAGCCTTTGTGCAGAGCATGGGCAGCACTAACGTCCCCACTCCGGCAATGAGCTGTTCTCTTGACRTTTTGCTTTTAAATACAGACCCAGGGTGGTGATAATTGCTCTGAGCGTGAATCCTTTCTCCAGAGGGATCGGTGCAGGAAGGTGGGAGGGAATCTGGGACTGCACTGAGGAGAGAGGCAGCAGGGGCTGCACACGTGGTGCAGTGCCCCAGTTCTGCCGGGCCCCAGGGAGGGCTCAGCACCCATCAGAGGCAATGCCACAGCCACGAAGGGCAGGTGCTGCCCTGGAGAAGGGGATGCGCAGTGGGATGYGTAGGACTCATGCCTGGGTCCAAGTGGGACCTGACTTTGCAGGGATCCGACTCTCTTGGCTGGGCAGACAGATCGAGTGATGCACTTGGATAAACTTGTGTTTAGGATATTCCCTCCCTCCATTTTTTCCCAGGACACCCAGTGTCCCGCCCCAGGTCACAGACTACAATGCAACACCAGTGTCACATCCCCTCACCGTAAGTGCTAAAGAGGTTTCCATGGAGATCCTATTTTTAGCATTTCACCCAGCTGCAGAGCTCTGAGAACTCATGAGCCTACTCTGGAAGCTAATTAGAAGTTTCTTGCAAGGTTTGGCTAAAATTGGTCAACTTGTCATGGAGATCCAGGTTAGGAGGCATTGCTCAGATTTGGAATTGCTCTTTAAATAGTAGTTTTTGGAGTAGGTTCATTCACCTTCAGTAGAAAAACTTTTCACATTTTCCATTGGACAGCTTGAGGCCAAGGCAGGAGAGCAACAGGAGTTAAGCACAGCTGCTAATGAGGTTTTTAGCCAAGGGTTGGAGGTGCACTTTTGGTGGCAATTTTCAGTGCAGAGATCACAGATGTGAAAATCTCCTGATTTGCCTTTGAAATCTTTTTATTGAACAAGTAGGAGGTGCAGACACAGACCTGAGTTCCTCTTCCATGGCAGCCCCAAGACACAGACAAACCTGGTGCTGGTCATTGACTCTTACCCCTCTGTGTTCCCTCTCGCTGTGTGGCCAGGAAGCTGGATGGGCTGGGAGAGGGACTGACCAGGAAGGGAGTCAGCTGTTGGGAAAGGCAGAGCTTCGCTGCAGAGGAGAGATGAGGAATGGGCCAAAGTTCGGGTCTCTTGGGCATGGTTGGTTTGGTGGGTGAAGTCCACAGTCTGTGGATGAAGGTGGATTGAGGTGGGTGAATTGCTGGTGTCTCCAAGGAATGGGGACACGTGGACGTGGTCGGTGCGGTGGGTGAGGCAGAGCTTTCTCTAGGTGCTGGTCATGGGGCTGACCCATGGCAGGTGGTACTGGAGGGTACAGGAGGGTCAGTCTAGGCTGGACATCACCCACCCTTGGGAACGGGCGCTGCAGACTCAGGGCCACACCTGTCCTGCAGCTGCACGTCCAGGGAGACCCCTCGGTGCCAGTGTCCCCTCCTGAGCGGGCAGTGCCCAGCACCTCTCAGCAGCCCCTTCCTGTCCGCACCGGCGTGGCCCCCCAGCCCAGCATGTCCACTGACCCGGCAGTTCTGCCTTGTGTTTGGCCTGTGCCACTGCCCTGTGTGCTGGGCCATGCCAGCTGTGCCTGGGGGTGTCCCGCACYCCTCGGGGACAGGGTGAGGATGCCATCCCTGCTTTCTGCCCTCTCGCCCCCCGGGCGTGGTGCAGGTGGCGGAGGTTGGAGGTGGTGGAGAGCCCTGCTCTGCAGCCTCCATCCTTCAGCATAAAACCCCTCGGGGTGAAGCATAACCTGATCTCAGCACTGGAGCCCCACACCAGCCRCAGCCACCACAAGAGGTGGTTTGTGGGACCAAAGTGATACCTTGGGCTACAAAGATGTTCTCTCAAAGCAGGAGGAGCCCTGGYAATTTGCTGCACTGTTCCAGTGTTTGGTGGCAGACACCAGCCTTTCTGGCAGATATKCAATGCAAATCCGGTGGCCACATGTGGGACTTCTCTTTGTTCCTTGGAAGGCTGTGGGTTGGAGCTCAAAGGCTTCCCCCCGCCCCCACCCCACGCCTGATCCCAGGTCTCTGCCTTTGCCAGCTCTCACTGGGCTGTGTTTGGGTTGCTGCTCTGCTGTTTCAGAGAAGCCAGAGCCCTGAAAAATTCATGTGGAGTGCTAGGAGGAAAAAAACCCAAACTTAATTTGGGTTTTCATGACACACAAGCCCTCTATTAGGCCTTGTAAACTTTTTCTGACATTACCACTTCATGAAAACTTTGATTTCAGCTGTTGACTAAATCTTTAATCTCCCTCTACCTGCTAGGTCTGTCTCCTTTTCTTACTTAAAAAAACCTTTTGGCTTTTTCTTCAACAGCATCTTTCAAATGTCAGCAGTTACCAGACTAACACAGAATGCAAAGGCCTTGGCAAACAGTCTTTTAAAGAGCTGGGGCATATAAATTCAAAGGCATGATATAATCTAGGAGGAATCCATCAGCCAGGGGAGCCTCTTGCATGAAGTGTATTGAGAACTAAGCACAATATGAACAGAAGGAAAATTGCTTTTTCCCTTTTGAATTTTTATTCACTTAGCAGCAATATTTACTAGTAGCAGGCAGAACCTATTTTTCATTTTCTGGGGAGATGTGAGAATTCCAGTGCCACTCATCTTGTCACCAGATTAAATCTGTCGACTTGCTGCCAGGTCACTGTGATATTAATGATAGACTTGTAATCCCTTTCTTTTGGGAGGCCTGTGGATGGAAAAGTAAGACACTTGACCATTGTTCACATTCTGTAATAGAAGGAAAAATAGCACTTCTGAAATCCTGGGAAATTGCAGCTCCCTCTGTCATTGATTCCCTTTGTGTTCACGGGGCCAGGCTGCACCCAGCGCCGGCAGCTCCGCGTGCAATGCCTCGCCGTCATCAGCCTCGTTTGGTAATTAGTCAGCAGCCTCATTTGGTAATTAGTCAGCAGCCGGGAGCCGGTGTGCTCAGCACGCGGCCAGGCGCTCCCACAGCTCAGCGATTCCAGCTTTTCCCGAGTCAGGAGCAGCCCGGGACGGGCGCGGCGCCTGCGCCGGCCTCGCACCTCTGCCCGCGGCCGGGTGGGTGTCTCCTCCTCCGTGTGCTGCTGTGGGCATGGGCAGCCMCCAGTTCCCTTCAGAGGGGCCAACGCCCAGCACACGAGGAAGGCAAAGCCCCCAGGACCAAGTCCAGAGCAGAGCTGGTGTCACACCCTCTGCTGCTGTGACCTTGTGTAGGGAGGACTTGGCTGTGGTTTGGAGAGGGGTCTGGGAGCTGGGGTGGCAACAGTGGGGTCTGAAGTCTTCAGTGTTCCTCAAGAGCCAGCTGGGGGACAGGGGTGACAGCACATCCATCCCTGGAAGTGTTCAAGGCCAGGCTGGATGTGAGTCTGAGTAACCTGGTCTAGTGCAAGGTGTCCCTGCCCATGGCAGGGGACTGGAATGAGATGAGCTGTAAGGTCCCTTCTGACTCAAACCGTTCCASGGTTCTATGATGACTCAGGGGCAGGTGTCTTGCAACAGAAAAGGARTCTTGCTCTCTGTTTACAGTGGGCATTCCTCAGGGTTTCAGGTGGAAAATTCCTCTCACTCAAAGCTCCCAGAGATACCTGGCGAGGTCCAGCTACAGCTCTCTCTCCCAGGAGAGAGCTGGGACGTCCTTAGGAGGCTTTGGAAGAACAACAGGTTTCTCAGGACAGCTACGGATAAACAGAACTCCAGCAAACCTGAGCCCTTCCAAAATGCTGCACACAGCTCAGATCTTCTGTGCTCCTTTTCCCTAAAGCTTTGGGCTCCCAAAACGTGGATGCAGAGGTGTGTTTTGGAAAAGGGGCTGCTATGGAAAGGGCTGTACTCCCAGTGATGGATTTGTCTTTGAGCTTCCCTGGTGAGGGAATCTCTGGGCTCTGGGTGCTGTCAGTCCTGGGGAGAAGTGTCCTCCCTGCTGACCCGACTGAGCAGGCTCATGGCTGTGCCTTGCACCCCATCACCTCCTGACTGCCCCCCAGSAGGACGAGAGCAGTCCCACAGTGAACCAGCCTTTGAGCCCTGCTGGAGCATCTGCCCCAGGCAGCARCTGCATCCCCAGGGCAGGAGGGAGGGACTCAGGGAGGCTTCCTGGGATTAGACCACGTCTGTGCCCTTCCCGCTCACCRTCTCCTAATTAGCATTCCTTTTGCACACTTAATTAGCACATTCCTGCCTTTAAGTTATGGGCTGCTTTCCTATATTTACGCCCTCCTAAAACATCAAGGGAGAGGTCTATAAATTACATCTCATGAAAAACATTAATTGTGTGAACTCCTTCTAGCATCTGTAATGCTCAGCTTGCTCCGCACGGAACCTGCTCCCTCAAACAGACACAGATGGAGAGATTTACACATGTGCTGCCTCTGCTCGTACGTGGGGCTGTTCCCTCCTGCTCACACCTGCTCACACCTGCACACAGGTATCCATCGCCCCCAGCCAGGGCTGCCCAGACCGGCCCTGCACACACGGAGCAGCACCTCGTGGTCTGTGGAGTGATTGTCCAACATCTCCTGCCCACGCCGCAGGCACTGGTGGAGTGGGAGGCTGCGGTGGGGTTCAGCTGCCTGTAAATCTCCCAGCCCAGCAATGGTGTGTGCGGAGTGCCTGGCTGATGGAGCACATGGGCCTTATCTCRGCCCAGCCGGGGTGTGCTGCCTCTCACAGTCACTGTTTTACAGAAGAGAATTTCCCACTGGAGGGAAGTACTGGCAAATTCGCCAGCCCTCCTGAGAGCCTGGCAGCATGGAAGGTGAGCTGTCACCAGGGCCACGGCACAGCCAAAATGGAGTTTCAATACCAYGGCACCACGATCCTGCACCCTTGGGACTCGCTGAGACTCCTTCAAAAGTACAAAGRAAGACAAGCATCCCAAGGAAGCTCAGTGCAGAGGTGCCAGCTGTCTCAGAGCCCTGCTCGGGAGAAGCCATGCCTTCTGCATACAGGAGCGGACTACAGCTTCCATGCCAATCAGCATCCCTACCCTCTGGATTTGTCTAATTTTCTTTTAAAGCCTCTGTATCTTCCCCAGCATCCTGTGGCCCTGGGTCCCACCAGTTAATGATGTGTTGTACCTAAATCTGAGGTTTTTTTGAAGTTTGCTGTCTGGTCACCCCGTGAGAGCTCCTGTTCCTTTAGTAAAACACAGCGAGAAACCATTCCCTACCTGTTGCTCCCAGTTTTGCAGAGTGCTGTCACATCTACCTCAGCCACCCTTCCCAAGCTGACAGCTTGTACCTGCTCGGTACAACCAGCTCCATGCAGAGTCTGCCCCATATTTCAATCTACTCTGGGCCCTTTTCCTCCACTTTGCTCTTGCTTTGGAGGACSCGACCAGAGCCAAGCACAGCATCCRAAATCCTCCATGGGTACAAGTTTGCAGTCATCATCACTGACCCTCAGCTTCCACCTGGTGTCCCAAGGCTTGGAGCACTCCTGGGCAGCTGTGAAGGTCCAGCTGGAGTAGGCCTCCGCCACTTTCCCTCTCATACCTGAGGGAGAGGCTGAGGTCCTGTATTTTATGTCCTCAGAGCTGCTGTGCCCCCCGGGCAGGGGATCCCCCGCAGCCCCCATCCTGCTCTGCCTCCTGGGACAGGCACTGTGATGCTGGCACAGCTTCTCCCAGCACCAGTTCCTGCTCCTTTAGTGCCCTGCACTAGAGGAGGCTGAAGCATTCCTGTGTCCCAGGTTTCCTGCAGGGATGACTGGACACGAGCTGAGGGCTGAGACGTTTGGCACATTCCCTCCATTTACATGTAACAAGCTCCAGCTATTGATCTCTCATTAACAATTAAAGTGCAGCCAAGACCTCRGATAATGAGAAAAAAATGTCACCCTGAAACCTGAGCTGGCCTGGTGCCTCCTGCTACAAACTGAGCAGACTCTTGTGCTGCTGGAGAGGATCCCTGCTGCTCCGTGAAGGATGGATTGCTCCAGCATGCCCGGATATTGAACCTGGAGGAGAGGCCTGGGGAGCTGAGGCTCTCAAGGCTCTGCCATCCTCAGTCGTCCCTGGAAAGGAAAYTTGCTGGAGTGTTGGAGACCTCCAACACTGATTGGGATCAGCACCAGCCTGACCCGGGGGCAGGTGTGGGCAGCCCAGTGTGGGACCATGGGAATCAGGCGATTCCTGACTCTACTCCAACRTATGACAGACATGGGAGCTGCCCAAGGGCTGCRCAGGAGTTGGCTCCAAAGAAAAGGGGCCGTGGAGATATCGAGGCACTGGGAGCGGGTGGGGGCTTTTTTGGACCTCTGCACTTCCCTGGGGAGTTCTGGGAGTGCAGAGCTGTGTTGTCCACTGTTCTATGGTTATGGAATCACAGGATCACTGAGGTTGGAAAAGCCCTCTAAGACCATCGAGTCCAACCACTCCCCCAGCACTRCCAAGGCCACCTCTGAACCATGGCCCCAAGTGCCACATCCAGACGTTTTTGAACACYTCCAGGGACTGTGATTCYATCACTGCCCTGGGCAGCCTGTGCYAGTGCCTGACACTCTCTGTGAAGAAATTTCCCCTAAGATCCATCCTGGATCTCCTGTGGTGCAACATGGGGCTGTTTCCCCACGTCCTGTCACTTGTGACCTGGGAGAAGAGACCGACCCCAACCTGGCTGCAGCCTCCTGTCAGACAGGACAGCTGAGCCTCCTTCTCTCCAGGCTGAGAAAGGAAAATGGCAGAAGAACTCTTGCACTTTGGGAACAACAGCACACAGAAATCGGAAAATCAACTTACAAAAAAGGAAAAATRTTTGGGGATTGATATCAAATGAGAGGAATGCTAGAAAATAGGTGCAGGAAGTGACAGGCTTGTGCCCGTGTTTGGGCTTTGTTGGCTTGGTGCTGCAGTGAGTTTTGTGTGCCTGGTTCTTTTGGGCTCCTCTGCAAAGCCCAGCCCTGCACAAGACTCCAGGAGCCCCAGCAAGGGAGGTGCTGCTGAGCTTGTTGAGTTGGAATATCCCTGGATTGTGGCATGTACAGCTTCAGGTCACTCCTGTGCAAGGCAGGGGTTTTGTCTGAACTCCAGTGGTGAGTTTGTGCTTTCCCCAGCCTGTTCTCGGGGTGACCTGCTGAGGCCTTCCCATACYCCAAGGGAGCCTCCAGGAAAGATGGAGAGAGACTGATTASAAGRGCCTGGAGTGACAGGRCAAGGCTGAATGGCTTCAGACTGAAAGAGAGGAGGTTGAGATTCGACATTACCGTCCTGATTCCTCTGATGTCCATGAGGAGTCAGGGTTTCTGTTTTAGCTCTTGTTTGAAGGACAGCAGCTCCTACTCAGCCAGGCACTTGGACATGGTGCAGTGTCAAAGTCAAGGAGAGAAACCTCTGTCCTGGCACAGGCAGTGCTGTGACACAGCTCCCCTTGCTGGTTTGGGTGTTCTGGTCGTGTTCTGCTGCTGCCTACAGAGTTTATCAGCAGCACAGTCCTCTCCAAAAACCCCATCCCTGGGGATTCTGCTGGGTCTGCTGCTCACATGAGACCTCCTTCCCCATCAGTCTTGCAAACCATCCCAGACAGCTCAGCCAAGTCAAGATCCACAGTTTTCCCTGAGCAAGGGAAGAGGAGATATTTACTGATGAGACTTTCCAGTGGATCAGGTGGGCTGGATGTTCCTGTGGCCTGCAGGAGCTGGATGGCCAAAGGRCTCAGGATGGCAGAAATGCCTGCAGCCACTTTAGAGCCTGGTCAAGAAGCACCATCCTGTAGGCAAAASTGAGTCTGAGGCATCTGCATCTTGCTCCGAGTCTGGGAGGTGAACAAATCTCACTTCTCAGCCTCTGTGTCTCTTTGCAAGCCCCCAGTGGTTCCTGCAGGGGCTGAGCCACTGCTGTTGGTGTGGCCCCACTGTCCTTCCCCCTGCCAGGGCTCACCTTTCTCCCTGCTCTGGAACACTGCTGGGTAGGTCACACCTCACACGTGTCCTCACACTTGCCACCTACATCCTAGCAGAGGAGAAAAAGTTTATATATATACATAAAAGTTTATATATCCATATATATTTATATAGCAGCACAGATATTTGTATGTATATATGCATATCTATATCTCTGTATCTCTGCATCCAGGGAATGCATATGCAGGGCTGTGGGTGACACCTGCCAGGTGCTGCAGCAGCCTTTGTSTCACCAGAGAACCAAGCAAAGCAAAGAAAATTTTAGTTTAGTGACTCATTTTAGGAAGAGCTGATCATTGAATTCCAAACTGGTTTGGGTGGGAAGGGACCTTAAASCTCACCCAGTGCCACYCCTCTGCCATGGGCAGGGACACCTTCCACTATCCCAGGCTGCTCCAAGCCCTGTCCARCCTGGCTTTGGACACTGCCAGGGATCCAGGGGCAGCCACAGCTTCTCTGGGCACCCTCTGCTAGGGCGTCACAGGGAAGAATTTCTTTCTAATCTCTAATCTAAACCTGCTCTCTGTCAATTTGAACCTTCCTAAGGAAAAAGCCATCCTTGCTACCCCTGGACACCTCCCTCCCTGGAGCCTGGCAGGGACCCTTCCTGGCTGAGGCCCCCAAGCTCAGCAGAGAGGGTTGGGAATGGGGTGTCTGTGGTCCAGGGGGGACAAGGTCTGATTGGTCTAATGGGACCCCCTTTAAAGCACCTCTCGATGTTTCTGACATTTTAAGCCTGAAGCCCTCACATCCCCCTCTGCAGCCCCCACTCTCCATTGTCCTTTGGTGCCTGTGTCACCTTCAGCCTGGCCCCGCTCCCTGTGCCGTTGGGACCCTCTGTGCTCAGCGGGAGGAGATGGGGCATGCTGGGCCCGAGCTCTGCCTGGCTCCTCCTGAGCCTGTTGTCTTGGAGGACATCCCTCTCTCCATGCCCAGCCTTTCCCCCTTCTCTCTCCCCCCRTTATGTCCCCTCTTATTTCCCTCTTTCCCCCTCCCCTCCCATCCCTCCTCTCCCCAGTCCGTGCTSTGCTTTGCTCACAGCCAGTGAGGTGGTTTTGGGGGTTGAAAGCAATCTTGCCAAGAGCAGCATTTTGCTGTCCCCTGGATAGCAATTCTTTCTTTGGCAACCTTGCAAACCCCAGTTAATACAACCACAAATAAAAGTGTGTCTATCAGGACATATATTAGGGGAGAACTGGTTAAATCCTTGGTGGGTGCAAGTCAATGGAGCATCCCTCGCTTCCAGGGGCTCCCCTGATTTACGCCCACTGAGGTCAGGCCAAACATTTACATTTACAGTGTACAGACATGATAAAATGAAATAAAAACAAAATACTAAACCTGATCCCATCTTAAAGCTTTATGGGAGGCATAAATGTGTTTGGAATAAACCATGTCCCTCTCCTGGGCCCTGTAAGTCAGACCCCTCGGCTTCCAGAGGACCCTGGTGCAAAGGCAATTGCTCACCCCAGCCGCTTCCTCCTGTGCAGGGTGGATGCTCCGTGGAGGTGTCCTCTGCTCAGAGAGTGGGCTACAACTGCCTGCCTTGACTGAAGAGCCAAGCACTCCAAAGAGAGGGGATGCTGGAATTGGGACTGCACGGGTAATAAGAATTTCCTTTTCCTGGTGCTTCTGAGTAATGAAACACCCTCTAGCCACAGGCATGGCTGTTTTTTCACATCTCACTCATTTTTTGTGKCTTCCTATTTCTTTTCAAGTTTTGATTTATGGGAAATTCCTTTAGATGTTGACTGAGACACTAAATAAGGGAAAAAATAAAACAACAAAAGGCAAACTGCCTTTCCCTTACAGATGATCTACCACTGTGTTAAATTTCAGGTTCATACTTGGGGCATCTGACATTACCATTGTTCAAAGAGATTCGAAAGACAGCAGCTAAATTATTCCTAATCTTGTCTCCTAGACTGCTTAAAACTGGTTGTGTTGCTCTAAAAAATACATATACCCCTAGGCAGAGAGCGTGGGTTGAAATGCGAGGTCGGTGGGACAGGTGCAGTTAAAAGTACCTAAAAGCAGAGTTACAGAGGCAGCTGTGGCTCGTGCCTTCAGTGAAGTCTGCAGTGCTGGGTGCTTTGGGGCTTGCAGAGCAGAGCAGAGCAGAGTATCTGTTCTCTCTGCTGCTTTGAAGCCTTTCCCTCGAGTCCTCCCATGGCTGCACTCSGTGCTGGGTTGTCCCAGCTTTCTGAGCACTCGCTTGCAGCCAGTGCGGAACAGCAGTTTCTTGGTCGGGGTTGCTGCATTTTGTGAGAGTTTGTGTTGGTTTTTCCWCAGTGATGTTCGAATGACCTTCAAACACAGGGCAGCAAAATCCTTCCTGACACACCCCAAAAACCACGGGGACGAGGTGGCTGCTGGTGAAGGGGATTGTGCTGGTCACTTGTGTCCGGGTGCCACTGTTTGATCCCTCCTGCTCTTCAGCACCTGCTGCTCTTTGGACTTCAGATGACTCTGGAGGAAGCGTCTGGATGGTGGCTTCGCCCGCCTGTGGTGCAGGATGTGCCCTGGGCTGTGCCTGGGGCTCTGGGCTGTGCTCTGTGCCTGTTTCCTTGGGTAAAAGGAGTTTGCTTGGGAGATTTCATCTGAGCTTGGGACTCGAGCCCGTGTGCTCTGGACCCCAGCTGCACCAGCAGACGGGGGGGGGGATGTGAATGTGTCCCACAACCCTGCTACCCCATACCAGGGGACAGAAATGCAGCTCAYGCGGCACCTGCAGTCTCCACCAAGCCCATGCCTTCTCGTGTCTGAGTTTTTAATGGTCCAGATTACACTTGGAATGGGACACAAYGGGCTTTCTGAAACTGGGAGACTGGCAAGGCTGTTTATCCAAACCTCTGGCATTGAWGTTCAATAAGAAAAAAAAAATAAAAGAGGGAAAAAATGCTGCAAACTTACATGACAAGCCAAATCCTGGGATTTATTGCTGCCTCTTGAGGGATTAGAGTAGCAGGAAGGAGCTGAGCCTGTGTTTTCTTTCTGGTGGGTGATTGCAGTGGATACTGTCTCTCTTCAGCCTTCGCAACAAGAACTTTGGCTTTGCTTCATGCACCTGAGTTTGTGATAAACTGTTGGGGTGATCCTATAGACCTTGGAGCGGCTTAAGTTACCGCATGGTTTTGTAGCATGCCAAAGTGSCTGGTGAGGTGGGAAGCAGCCCTGCCATGACCGAGCATGACCCCCTCCTGTGTCACTTTGCCTGGGGTCTTTGCTGTCCCTGTGCTCCCCAGTGCCCACCACTCCTGCCCCGGCCATGGTGATGTTTGYTGCACAGTACCTGTGTGCCATGGGTGTTCTTGGATTGCTCCATCCCTGTCCTTCTGGCACRTTGGTGGGTTTCGTGGGTCTCTCTCAAAGGGACAGGCTCTGTTCCTGCCAGTGCATGACTTCCAGGCTCTGCCACCTGCTGCAGCTGGAGGAGCCACCAACATCTGTGTCCTGTGTCCTTGTGATGCTGCCCAGCACAGGCACTGTCCCCTCTGGGGTCTGCAAAGCCCCAGGCAGACACACGGCTCCATGMTGGATCCAGGTGTTATTATCAGATCAATACCTCGTTATCATAATGAAACTCACGGCAGGAAGGAGATGGCTGCACATGGAACAAAGCCTGCCAGGTGCAGCCAATTCCTTTATTCCCGGTTCTGATGGGATCACAGAGCTCACGGTAAAGCATTTCTGCTCCTTCAGAGTCACTCCCTGCCACTTCATGTCAACACACACTCATGTCCCCACACATGTGTAAACTCAGTTATTTGCTGGCACAGCCCCGTCCAGCCAGTGAAGACAATAAAGGCAAAGCAGACTCGAAGRCTGAGCTGGACAATCCCTGGGGAAGATCTGACAGTGATATGTACACTGTAATTTTAGAAGTTCTTTATTCTGCCTCCTGTCATTCGCCAGCAAGGTATTTCACAGGCACTTTTCCCCAGAGATTCTCTTTGTCTCTTCATCCTGTTCCTGCCAGCCCATGGCATCACTCCTGCCTYTTCCAGGGAATTTTGTCCTTCCTGCATCCCTGTGTACCCTCCTCTCTCCTGCTAAATCAGCCCCGTGTCTTGGCTCTTTCCCTAGCTCCATTTCAGGGTTTATTTGTGCTGCAGAACCACTCAAGGTGGGACATTGGGTACTGAGGAAATTCGTGCCAGGCTGCGGGGCTGGTTTGGGATGGGTTCTTAGGAGGCAGCCAAGGACCATCCATGTTTGGCAGACAGACCTGTGGATGTAGTTGTTGCACAAAACCGCAGTTGGGCAGAGACAATGTCTCCAAAATTTCTTGAATGTGGGTGCTGTCAAAGCTGTCTGAGAGCAGCCCTCAGTCCTCGTGCACATGCCGTGGGAGGGGGGCTGGAAGGGCCTGAGACAAACGGACAGGGTGGCCATGGACTGGTCCAAGAAGGGGAAGGAGATCCCAAGCTAAAATGTAGATGGGAGGTTTAGRTTACTCATTAGGAAACATTTCTTCCCTGAAAGGATGGTCAGGCATTGGCACAGGCTCCCAGGGCAGTGGTGGAATCACCATCCCTGGAAGTGTTCAAAAGGCATTGGAATATGTCACTTGGGGTCATGGGTTAGTGGTGAACACGGTGGTGTTGGGTTAAGGGTTGGACTTTTCAACCACAATAATTCTATGGTTTGGTGATTGTGGCTGTCCCAAACAAAGCTGGGAGTGATGRGAGACTGAAATATCTCTGGAAGGACATTCCTGCCATTTTTTTTGCTCAGCACGACCCTCTCAGCCTGTCTTTGCGAAAGGCAACCAAAGAGATTGTACCTAGATGTTTCCAAACATCCTCCCACGCTGACCCTTCAGAAGCAGGGGACAAACACCTGGGAGCCACAAAACATGGAACAGGGAAGAAGGACTCAGTGTGTGAAAAACACAGCATTCCGAAGGAACTCAGTGGGGGGACTGAAATGYATCTGAGAGAGCACAAAGGTGGTGGGGCTGCTGTGAGAGGAGGTGGAAAAGAGCCCTCAGCAGGCCACAGTCAGTGCCTGGGGAAGGRGAGGTGCCTGGTCCAAGGCTGGTGTGGGCACAACCAGTATGGACCAGTACAGGGGCAGTGGTTCCAGACCACAGCCCCATCGTGGCATGGCCCTGGCGATGCTGGGTTATGCGGTGATAGAACAAGGGGCAATGGCTTCAAACTGAAAGAGAGGAGGTTTAGATCAGAGATTAGGAAATTGTTCCCTGTGAGGGTGGGGAGGCCCTGGCACAGGCTGCCCGGAGAAGCTGTGGCTGCCCCTGGATCCCTGGAAATGTCCAAGGCCAGGTTGGACAGGGCTGGGAGCACCCTGGGATAGTGGAAGGTGTCCCAGCCCATGGCAGGGRGTRGGGTGAGCTGAGCTTTAAGGTCTCTTCCAAYCCAAACCATTTTATGACCCTATGGTTCTATGATCTCACCACTGGGAATTCAATAGGAAATAAGAAAGGGCTGGACGTCCTTGGGAGCCCAAACAATGCGATGCAGTTTTGGCTGAGYCCCGGCTGGTGGGAGCTGAAAGAGGCAGAGTGTCCAGGTAGAGCTCAGAGGGGTGGCATCCAAAGGCACTTCAAAGCCACCCCCAAGGCGCTG
The DNA here is from genome assembly GCA_018881555.1 of Amblyornis subalaris. NCBI lineage: Eukaryota > Metazoa > Chordata > Aves > Passeriformes > Ptilonorhynchidae > Amblyornis > Amblyornis subalaris. The sequence goes on from JACAXG010000236.1 coordinate 196,286, forward strand.
GGGTTTGTGGCAGCGCATGGACAGGGGCACTGGGCATGTGCTGCTGGGCCTGGGTTGTAAAAATCAGAGATCAGGCTCCCTCTTTAGAGCTAAAGCAGAAGGGCTGGTACCCCCCAGGACTCAGTGAACAAATCCAGCCTGGAGAGGGAAGGAGCCGAGCTCAGATCTTGTATCATGGTCCAGGGGGAAGCAGAGTGATTTTGTAAAAGTTCTGTCAATGCATTTTAGCAGATCAGTACATCCCGTTTGGCCTGGCTCTCCTCAAGTAGGTCACTGGTTAATCTGATGCAGGCAATGAGCCACTTTCTTTCTATTTATTTTTTGATCTTGCTTTTCGAGCAGGTATGGCTTCACAAGCAGCAAGATGAAAGAGTATTTATTGCTGGCACCTGAAAGCATTCTGCTCCAATAGGTGTCTGCATTTAATTTCAAACACATCAGGATGTCTCTAATTCCCTGGCCATGGGTAGTTGGGTGTTGTGAACTTTGGAATCATTTTTTATTRGTTTTCTAGCAGGGCTGTAGTGAAGCTGAATTTCAAAAGTTAGGGTAAAATGTCTGCTTGTCCAATTAGAATAATCTCAGAATGCTGGAAACACCGATTTTATGTGTGCAAATGAAGTTATGGCAATTAAAAGTTATGCAAGAAGGAAAATTCTCTAAAGTCTCCAAAAGAGCAAAGATAATATTGTTTATAGACTCTGGGAATGAGGGTTGTTAAAGGCAGAGACTTGGGAAATATTTGCTGCAATATATTARAAGAAGCAGGAAGGCAACTTACTGAAAAGTGTTTTTTGGTACTTTGCAGGAGGCATCAGAGAATTTTCTTTTGGGAGCACAAGGAAGCACTGGATGTTTTTATGATCTGTGTTTGTTACTGAGGGCTCTGAGATGGCGCAGCCCGGATATTTGTGATCGATAGATCAGCTKGGAAATGATTAACGTTATCTGATTTCAAAATTATTGCCTTGTCCCTGTAATAGGCATTTGACAGCTTTTTTGGGGCTGTTATTTCAGGCTGCCTTCAGGTGTGGGGAAGAGATTGCTGCCTCTAATTCACATCTGCAGGTTCCTCCAGCAAGCATCAATGCTATAAACTTTTATTTGCAATGAAAGTTTYGATTATGGAACATTCTGAGGATGAATTCACTAATTACCTCACGTCTGAAATAAAATGTGGTGTGTGCAAATCGCAGGTGCAAGGAGAGATGCTGTTTGGGGCTGGGCTACAACCTCTGAGTCCTGGACTGCTCAGGCAGCTCCCACAGCAAGGAGCAACCAYGGTGCTCAAATCCCTGCTGGAGGAGCCCAGGGGAGGCCATGGAGCTGCTCCCAGGGCTGGAGCCCCTCAGCTCTGGAGCCAGCCTGGGAGAGCTGGGGGTGTTCAGCTGGAGAGGAGAAGGCTCCAGGGAGACCTCAGAGCCCCTTCCAGTGCCTAAGGGGGCTCCAAGAGAGCTGGAGAGGGACTTGGGACAAGGGATGAAGCGACAAGACACAGGGAATGGCTTGCCAGTGCCAGAGGGCAGGGTTAGATGGGATATTGGGAAGGAATTGCTCCCTGTGAGGATGGCAGGGCCCTGGCACAGGTTGCCCAGACAAGCTGTGGCTGCCCCTGGATCCCTGGAAGTGTCCAAGGTCAGGTTGGAGCACCCTAGGATAGTGGAAGGTGTCCCTGCCCATGGCAGGGGGATGAAGTGAGCTGAGCTTTAAGRTCCCTTCCATCCCAAACCATTCCACGGATCTGTGATTATCCTCCCTGATCCCTACAATGCACTCAGCCCCTCGGGGCCAGTTTTGGCACACAGAGAGTGATGTCACCATCCCCCACCCCCTTCACTCAAATGGAAGAGCCACAGGACATGACATGGAAGTCATGGATCTGCTTCTGTGCTTTTCGTTCTCAAACTTGTTCAGTAAAAATCAATGTAAAGCTGAAGAACCTCCCTCCCTCCCTCCCTTTGAGTGCACATATCTGACAGGGATCCTATAAACCTCTGTTGCAGAGGAAATGGAATACAGAAAACCAGGACGAAGGATAAATGAGCCCAGCTGTCCACCTTTCCTCCAAAGTGCCTCACGTTGACGGGTGCTCACCTAACAGACTATTAACAAACCCCTGATGAGGAGGAATTCTCTGACCACCTATTCCAGGGCTCTGCTCTTCAGATTATAAGGAGGTTTCTCCCTACACCAAGCAGCTTTTAACCTTTGCTGGACTTCAGGCTCAAACCTTTTTTGAAGTTTCAGTTTTTTTCACTCACCCCCTGCCATATTTCCTGTTGCATCAGAAGCAAAACCCAAAATTCTGTACAATTAAAAGCCTCCCAAGTGCTGAATCTGTATGAACAAATTCAAACCAGAGGATGCTCAGGCACTTTCCCCTGCTCATTCTGCCTCAAGAAACCGTTACCAGGAAAAAAGGGAAAATTTGAAGGCAGTTTTTTTTGACCATTCTTGCTCTGAAGCTCCTGAAGAGTTTCACATGTTTCAGACAAGTCAAGCAGAAGAGGCTAAGTGCACCCAGCTGTGGCACAGAAAATTGGGGGGTGCTGCAGCCCGTGTAGAATATAAAACCCATGAGCGAGAGGCTTTTAAGTGGAGGGCACACAAAGAAGGCAAAATCGTAGGATTACTGGTGATTGATCTAGAGAGAAGAGTCAATCTTGCAATTTTGGGGGCTTGCTGAGTCTCTGATAAAAGACAGGGCTGTGAGTGAGATCTGAGAAGGAGGAAACACAGGAGAAAGGGAGGGAGAAATGATGTAGCGGAAGACCCAGCTGTAACTCTCGACAAAACAGTCACAATTTCTGAGTAAAGAGATCTCCATGACTGGAGAATTTGGTCACTGGAGGGAAAAAGGGGAGTTCAGTTGCTGCCAGATGGGACTCACGCTGTGGAAGGAAATCTTCCTGAATGTCTGATTACAGCAGCGATTTGGAAAAGTGCCTGATGTGCCYAGCACCTGGTGATGCTCACCGGAGCTCGACACCACAGGGACAGGGGCTGACAGAGCTGTAGGTCCTTGCAAAGCCGATGCTGAAACAGGGAAAGGATGCCTTGGACCCAGAGGGTGTGGGAGATGGTCCAGCAAAGGTGGTGGGGGCAGGAGGAGAGCAGGGGGCCACCCACTGTCTGTGGGAGCTTTGCCCAGAGCAGCACCGTGCTGTCCCCAGGCAGCCTCGCAGAGCACGGTCCTGTCTGCAGCACCAACCTGCCGGTGCCCTGAGCCTTTAGACAAGTGTAGGCTGCCTCTCTGGTGACAGTTTTTCACTTACACACTCCCAGGTAATGGATGATGAAGACAAATTGCCATGTTATGTAATTTAAAGTGAATTTCGCCTGTCAGCACAGTTGAAATAAATGTGTTCATTTCCCCAAAATGGCCGATCTGTCACGTTAACCCGAGTCCTTGTTTCCCCCATCCAGTCTAATAGTGGAAATTGGAGATCTGATTGTTTTAAAAAGGGAATTTATCATGTCCTTAATTTCCCTCTACTATGAAGAGCCATCTCTAATGTTTATTTGTCCAGTCCCAGCCAGTGCTTTCCCTGGGATGACCCTGGCATGGGCAGGGTGAGGAGTAGCTCTGGATTGTGTGATGCACCCCCACAGCTGCTGGTGCTGGGCACCTCAGATCTCCCCAAGCCACCATCTGCCTCCAAGCAAAGAGTCCTTGTRCTGGCTCCTGGTGCTGCTCCAAAGCAATGGCACAGCTCTGGTCCTTTCCCGTGCAGCCTGCTAGGAACGAGTTACCTGCCTGCAATTACGCTGATTGTTGTTAATTCTAGAATTTAATTCTTTATCAGCTGAAACCTGTGCTGGTTTTCCTATTATTTTCTGTGGCTGATTTCAGATTACAGACCTACTTTATTCACGGGGCACAGCAAAGTAAAATGTCAGTGTTCTTGCCATCTCTTTCAGCTCCCTGTTGTCTCCGATGGAGTCAAAATTAATAAAGGCCTGCTCTCTCCTTGTTAGCTCATGGGATGCTGGGGTACCTTGTCTGCTGTGATTAGTTTGGAAGTGCTTCCCAGCGAGAGGCCGTGTTTAACCCTCCACAGCAGCGAGGGAAACTCTCCCCGGCTCTCGTGGAGTGCCAGCACATCCTCAGGCTCCCCTCCACACAGCGCATAAATATTTCTGCTCCTGTCTTCCCTGCCTCATTATTACCAATTTTATCATCTCTGTCTAATAACAGTCCTGCTGACTTCTATTCTTTGATGAATCTTCTGTCTCCTCTCCCAGTGGGAAGTTGTTGGCTGCGGTTATCTGCATCCCGAAGAGCTGGAGCACTGCTCCTGGCAGTGGTGTTTCCCAGTCCGCATTCAAGCCCTGTGCCTGCTTCTGCTCCACTCTGTGAAGAGCTTTGGTGGAGCAGGTGGCCATAGGTGGGCTGGAACCTCCCAGTCTTGCTTAYGGAATCATGGAATATCCCAAGTTGCAAGGAACCCACCMGGATCATCCAGTCCCACCCCTGGCCCTGCACAGACACCCCAACAATCCCAGCCTGTGCATCCCTGGGAGCACTGTCCAAACGCTCCTGGAGCTCTGGCAGCCTTGGGGCTGTGCCCATTCCCTGGGGAGCCTGGTCAGTGCCCAGCACCCTCTGGGGACAGAAGAACCTTTCCCTGCTCTCCGGCCTGACCCTGCCCTGGCACAGCTCCATGCTCCCCAGCTCCTCCTGCACTGCTGAGGACTCCCACTCTCCTGGCTCTTGTAGCTGCTCACTGTCATCCTGGCTCTCAGGAAGGTTGTTGTGCCTGCAGAAGCAGCAGCCAGAGCCCAGACTGCTGAGATGAGCTCCTGCCTGAGGGCCAGATCTGCCCCTGGGTGCCCTGCATGGAGCAGGGGCAGAGGAGCTGGATGAGCTGGAGCTCTCAGGAGCTGAGCTGAACCGAGCTGCTTTTGTCGCAGGCTGAGGAGGGGCTGCTCGCGTGTGAGGATCCTGAGCCCTGGTGCATCCCCATGTTCCTCACCAGCCCCAGCTCCGTGCCCAACCCGGCAGAGCCCCTTGGCACTCTTGGGTGCCTTCACACAAGGTCTGCACCTCCACAGGCTGGGAAGGCAGGGATGGAGCCGCACACTTCCACTGCAGCCTTGCAGGGTGAGTGTCTGCTGGACATGGACACCCTGGTCTGGTGGAAAGTGTCCCTGCCCGTGGCTGGGGTGGAATGAGATGAGCTCTAATGTCCCTTCCAACCCCAGTCATTCCATGATTCTATGATTTTATGGATGTCCTACGGGAGAGGGCTTTGGATATTGCAGAGCTTCTCCCTGCAGAAAGGCAGAGGTCTCCTCTATCCAGGACTTTTTCCCCTGTTGGGAAGGTTAAAGCCACTGCAAAATGACAGGTTAATTCCTTGCACTCTGCAAGCAAACAATATTTTTTTTGTTAAATGAAAGTTTATTTAATTACAAATATTTAAAATTTGATTTATGAAGTAAACCAAGCCTGATCTGTCCCTTTCCAAGTGCCTCACAGCAGCACTGGTGCAGCTGGAATGAGGTCTGGGGGCCTGCAGGCTGGGAGGTGGGCAGGGGACAGCAGGGATCTCCTTGTGGACCAGGACAGTTGTGTCTCTGCCAGTCCCAGCTCTGCACCACCCATCCCAGTGCTCCAAGCTGTGTATGAGCAGAGCCCCCTCGGTGCGAGGAGGGTGGAAATGGCTCTTTTGCCTTCTCTGCCCTTCAGGAGTTGCTGTTACCAAGGTGTGAAAAAAACAGGTTGCACCACAGTGAAAAATCAGGAGTTTTCTGTCTTTCGTCCCAGTCACCTCCTTCCCATCCTGTGTATGGGGAGGCTGAGGCCTCTGCCTGCTCCTCTGCCTGCTGCCACTCCATCACTGCACAGAACTGTAGTATCATAAAGTTCCTACAGCTGTCCTTCCCCTCACACTAACCTGCAATCCAGATCCCATTGTGCAGGTTTTCCTTGGCTGGGAATATTTCCTCCTGCCCTCCCTGCTCTGTGGTAGGCTCAGAGACAGTGGGAGCATGGGCTTTTTCCCTTGGAAACCTCAGCCCTCCTGGTGCAACACAGGGGCTGGTGGGATGGCCATGCTTGGGGCAAGGGAACAGTTAAAAGGCTTTTGATTCACTGCATCTCTTCCCTCCAACAGGACCATTATTTCATACAACTTATTCCTTCCATTGAAACCTTCGAATAATTTCCCTTTATAATCAAACTTTTCTATCCCTAAATCAGTTTTATAACCACCTTATTATACCTTGAAACTCAAAATGAAAAATATCTGTTATAAATAATTGGGCTGTGCTTTGAATACTGAGCACACCAGTGGCTTCCAGAGGACGGGATAACAGGGACATCCTCTGCCACGCACCCGGGGAAAGGACTTGCTGCCTTAGCTTGTCTTCTTCACTGTGGGGTGCAGAGAGGAGAGGGGAGGTGGGAGTCAGACTTTGCCAAGCTCTGGAGTTAGAAGGAGACACTGTGCCACTGCTTTGGGTTGTGTTTGGGAAAATTCATTGATCCTGGCGCTCCCTTGACCTGGGAGCTGGGATGTCTGCACCCCTCTTTGAGCTCAGCTGTCCCCAGAGTCCCCACCACTAAAAGGGGTCAGCCCTGAGCTGAGAGCATCGCTGGGTGTGTTATCAGAGTCCCTGCACCCTGTCTGTGCCCACGGGACAGCTCCCGAGTGGGGCTGGGGCACTGCTGAGCTGCTGCCCCTCCCCAGCTCATTGGTGCCTTCCCCTGCACCAGGGGCTGTGAAACCTCCAAAACCTGAAGGTCGCAGAGCCCCAGACTGGTGTGGGTCAGAAGGGACCTTAAAACTCATCCAGTTCCCCCCCTTGCCATGGGCAGGGACACKTTCCACTGTCCCAGGTTGCTCCAAGCCCTGTCCAACCTGGCCTTGGACACTGCCAGGGATGGGGCAGCCACAGCTTCTCTGGGTCTTTGATCTCAGCCATGTATTCATCAATCTCAAACTGCACTAAGCTGACACAAGGTAGAAAAGAGTTCTTCCCCCCAGTCTCCCCTCTGGACATTGCAGGGATCTGTCTGTCCCTCTCTGGAGTGGAATGTGCCTCCAGGAGAGCCCCAGCCACCTCCTCATTTTTGGGTGTGTGGCAAGAAGAAGGAATTTGTTTCTGGCTTGCAGCTTGTGTGATGGTTTTATTTAATAGATTCATAGAGGCTAAAGCCAGAGAGATGCATTAGATCATCACACTTGATTTCCTGTAAATCACAGGCCATTACATTTCACCAGGTTCATCATGCAGTGCATCCAGTGACTTGGGTTTGACTGAAACACATCTTTCAGGAAGATCTCTTCAGGCTACTTGCAGCAGTGGATAAATGCTTTCCTTCCAAAAAACTGTCTAATTTATAATTCAAATGTTGCTGGCTTCAGCTTCCAGCTCTTGTTCTGCCTTTCGCAGTGCAGTCACAGAGTCTTTATTGCAYGATATTTTCTCCCCCTGAAGGAGTTTAGATGCAATGATGAAGTCACCTCTCAGTCTTCTTTTTTAAAAGCTAACCAGCTTGAAGCCTTTAAATCTTTGCATGCAAGGTGTTCTTCCTGGCCCTTAAATCAACTTTGTAGCTTTTTTTCTGCACCTTTCTAGTCTTCCAACTATTTTTAAAATTTATTTAAGCAGATACCTATGGAAATACTGCAATTTAGCAGAACGTGGTGTTGAACTGAGGAGAAGGACCGATCCCGGGCTCTAGTGAATGGCCCATGTGCCTGCCACCCARACAAATCATCATGGAGCTGTAGATGAGTCGCAGACAGCTCCTTGATCCCTGGGCTCCTGCAGCAGCTCCTGGCTGCCAGGGGAGGGGCTAAGCAGGAAGGGGCCAAGGCAGCCCAAGGGAGCAATGTCCATGTTGGCAGGAGGAACCCTCCTCTCTCCTCCTGGGCTCCTACTGCGGGGGATGGAGGAGATGCTGTCCCGGGAGTCTGCTGTGATCTCTCTGCAGGAAACTCCCCATGGGGAGCCAGCATATCCCTGTGAGACCTGGAYGCACACAGGTCTGAATTTTCATATTCTTTTACAAAAATGCATTTTWAAATCAATTTTCCAGGTGCATCAATAACTGTCCCTTCTCACCCAGGCATCAAAGGCAATATTCCAACTGAATCTGCTRCTGGAGGGACTCCTGCATCTCCTGCTCTCCTCGTGCTGCTGCTGGGGTCTGGGCTGTACCTGCAGCTCATTGGCCTCCTCAGCTGCTCCGAGGGGTGCAGGTGAAACACAGGAAGGCACCACCCAGAACTGCCCCCGAGCTGGTGGGAATCACCACTCAGTGTCACTCCCTCACTCCAAAGCTGTGTGGCTGCACGTGTGGGATGAGTGAAATCAYGCTCCCAAGGCTTCCCCTCCATCCCACGTGTGGGTGCTGTGGGGGCTGTTGCCCTCAGCCCCGCTCTYGGGGGGACCTGCTGGCTGGCTGGCAAGAGCTCTCTTCAAACACTGACTGACAGTGAGCCAAGGGAGACCTGGATGCCCAGGGACTGAGTGGTCCTCAGTGGYTGCTGGTGCCAAGACAGCGAGTTGGTCTGTCATCCCTCACTGCTGAGGCAGGTACAGCAATCACAGTTAATGAACATTAATTATTAGGGAAAGGAGACAGAGTGGGAAYGGCAAACAGTGGCTGCAGCCATTAGCTCTGCTGGGAGCTGATAATTGAGATGTGGGGGACCAGAACACCTGGGCCTGGAAGGCCTCCCTCCTCTGCGAGCCAGGGACAAAGCAYGTCCTTCCCTGAGTTGCTGGTGAGCTCCCTCTTACGCTTCTTAGACAATTACAGAAGCTTAGACATAGGCACAATAGCCAAATTCAAAGGCTGGAGAATCCTCTTTACATATCTCACAGAATCTCAATAGTATCTGCATATGTAAAGCTGATTAATCTCCGTTAAATCCAATGCAACCAAAGAAAGCATTTAAATCAGTTACTTAAAAGAAGTCCCTCAAAGGAGTAGTATTGAAACCCACCAAACATCTGGGTACGGAGTGTCCTAAACCCGAATTAAATCCCACCATTTCTCTCTGTTTACCAAGATTAGCTCATGTCTTTTCTCAAGGAACACATGGTCTAAGCAAGTTGGTATTTAACAGGAGAAGATGTTAATACCTTCAATTACAACAGCATTTCATTATCCCATTAAATTCATTATGAGAATACATTAACTCTGATTCCTTGCCAGAACGCTGACAGCCTCCTCCTGCTCTCAGTGCGAGGAAATAATGTGGTGTGTGGCATTAAAACCCAGGGGTGTCATGACTCCTCTTTGTTCACCACTCTGCTTTAGCTGTCTGGCCACTGCTTACCTGAAAAAATTTAACTGCGTGAGCTCAAAGGAAAATGTGATTTCTGTCATCCTTTCCCTCGCTGGATGCTTTGAGCTGCTCGTGGCTGTGGGGCGCCTTTGTRTGTGTGCAACACAGCCCTGATGGCTTCTGGTGCTGGGCTGGGAGAGTCCCAGAGCATCCTCAGTGTTTGCTTCTCTGCTTTGGTCCACTCTCTAAAACGCCCCTTGAGATTATCACGAATTTAAAGGAGTTGACACTTGGCTTTGCTCRTGGATAAGTCTCTGTTCTATGACTCTTCACCATAACTACTGTTTTTGAGAAAGCTAAATTTTAGGGTGTTTTGAAACAGAACAATCATCACTCATTACAGACATAGTTTGGACATTAGGAAGAAGTTCTTCACAGAAAGGGTGATTGGGCATTGGAATGGGCTGCCCAGGGAGGTGGTGGAATCACCATCCCTGGAGGTGTTTAAGGAAGGAGTGGATGTGGCACTTATTGTGCGTGGTCTGGCTGACACGGTGGTGTTGGTCACAGGTTGGACCCGATGATCCCAGAGGTCTTTTCCAACCTAATTGATTCTGTGGTTCTGTGGTTCTATGATTCTGTGATCCTATGATCCTGTGGTTCTGTGGTTCTGTGGTTCTGTGATTCCATGGTTCCGTGGTTCTGTGGTTCTGTGATTTCGTGGTTCCATGGTTCCGTGGTTCTGTGATTCTGTGGTTCTGTGGTTCTGTGGTTCCATGGTTCCGTGGTTCTGTGGTTCTGTGGTTCTGTGGTTCTGTGATTCTGTGGTTCTGTGATTTAGTGGTTCCATGGTTCCATGGTTCCATGGTTCTGTGATTCTCTGGTTCTGTGGTTCTGTGATTCTGTGGTTCTGTGGTTCCGTGATTGTCTTTTCTGTGTAACTGCTCGGGGGTGACTCGTGTCCTGCTGTGTTTGTGCTGGACAGTAGCACTGTCCCCCTTGAGAGCACCTGTGACCAGCAGAGGAAGGTCACAGATGCCTGAGGGGCATCTCAGGCTGCCACCTCAACGAGGCAGCCCAGGTACCACAGGTCTGTGTGCCGGATGAGGCATCCACAGCACCACTTACATCAGGGCTGGGCCCACTTCTGCTCCATTCTGTGCTCGGTGCCTGCTTTGAGATCCAATTATGACATCGATGGCCTTGCTACACTTGTACACCTCCATCTCCTGCACTCAGAACAAAAGCAACAGGAGTTATTATATGAGGCTTACATGTGGAAGCAGATAATTTGTAAATAAACACCTCTGAAGGAGCTTATCAGGGAAAAAACACCCAGAAAAGCTTTGACCTTTATGCAGAAACATGAATTTAGATGTAAGGAAGGTGTTCAGAGATACATTCTCCAGTTCTAAATGTTCTACTTAACATTTGAGGAATAAAGATGTTAGCATGCTTATGAAATTGATTCATTTTAATAAGAGCCGTTTTTAAGCTGCACAGAATATTCTTGAAAGGAAGGCTTTTTCATTTTTTTGCGAGCCTGGGTAAAAGTTATTTCACTTTTATGATGTAGTTTACAGCTTCTGGTAAGGATCCCTGGGGTCATCCTTTTTGATCCGAAGTAAAGCACTTCTCTCTTTCTAAAGACGGGCTCTTCTACACCTGAATGACTGGGAAAGTTTTTACTCTTGCTATAGTGCTACTCCTGTGTTTGAGAGGCATCTTGCTTTTAAGAGGGCAATCGTGCAATTGTTTCTTTCTGACCAGAAATTTCTTGTGGTATTGTTAGTCCTGTGTGCTACATTCACAATGTGCAATTAAAGACCCCAGTAACAGATTCTGCGCAAGGCACAACTGCAAGTGACAGTGCTCCGTGGTTTGCCTTCAGACTACGGCACAAAGACAGCAGGATTTGGAGCTTCAGCCAGGAGGTGGGAGAGAGGCAGAGCTGAGCCCTGTGTGGGTATGGGGGACACAGAGAGCCCGAAGGTGAGCTGGGTGTGCTGGGGGAGATCTACAGCTCCCACCCCTTGACGAGCCTCGGCCCTGCCCTGCCCATGGCAAAGTCACTGTGGGACTCAGTGCTGAGCCCGCATTTCCCTTCAGATGTTTCCCTTAGGGTTCGTTTTTCCCCCAACCCTACCAGGACTCAGGCAGGCAGCGGGTCCAGCCTGTCCGAGCCCTTGCACAGCTCCTGCCCTGCCCACGGCCACCGATGCCCTGTGGGGCCACGGCCGGGGGCTGCCACCTTCTCTGGCTGTGGCTCCGACTCCCGCTGTCCTCCTGAGGCTGAAGGGCCATTCAGCCCTTCAAGACCTGCTGCAACACCCCCCACTCCTGCCATGGRGGGAGCAAGGGGATGGTGGACCCTGAGCACGGTCCCCAAGCCCTGCCAGGCTTGAGGTGTGAGCCCAGGGTGGCCGTGCTGTGCCAGGGGCACATGGACCATTCCATGTACTGGCAATGGTGGACGGTGAGGGCCCCACTCCCACTGCCGGGGCTCCTCAAAGCTGTGCTTTCTGATGTCCTCATCTCTCACCCCAGTCCTCTCCAGCCCTTCTCTTCGAAGAAGAGSTGTGCTGCTCACCACCGACTGTCTCAGCAGCCACAGAGGGGGTTTGGGTTCAGCCCGTTCCTGCATATCTGGCACAGCCCGAGGAACCCCCTTCTCCTTCCCACCACTCCTGGCAGACCGTTCCTGACCTGCAGATTCCCTTAGAGCAAAGTGAATCCACCAGCTGACTTGAGACAAGCTGTGGGACCTCTTGGCGTTGCAGCCTTGGACATCCTTGACAGGACAAGGGGGAATGGCTTCACCCTGCTGGAGGGCAGGGTTAGATGGGATATTGGGAAGAAATTCTTCCCTGTGAGGGTGGGGAGGTCCTGGCACAGGTTGCCCAGAGAAGCTGTGGCTGCCCCTGGATCCCTGGAAGTGTCCAAGGCTGGGTTGGATGGGGCTTGGAGCACCCTGGGCTAGTGGAAGGTGTCCCTGCCCGTGGGGCAGGATGTGGGGTGGGACTGGATGAGCTTTAAGGTCCTTTCCCACCCAAGCCAGTCTGGGATTCCATGATCCTGTGGTCCCTGAGCTCTGTCCTGCCCTGGTTGTTTATTTCCTCCCTGTTTCCATTACCTGCAGCTCATCCCTTCCCCTGAGCACCCATCTCCCTTCTGCCCAGGCCTCCCCTCCGGGTGTTTGTGAGTGTGAGCCTGGCACGAGGCGTRTGCTGCTCCCGAAGGCCCTGCCTTGGCTTCCCACGGCAGTGGAAAAAGCCAACACCGGAATGAACCCAGTGGCATGAAAGATTCCAGGGGAACAGGTAGGATTTCCCTGTTCATCTGGAACTTCCCTGCTGTGTTCTCACCTTCTGGACATTTGTTGGAGGGGGCTGCTGGGGCATTTGTCATAACCTCACAGCTCACTGCTGCCGTGCCTGCCAAGGTAATTGCTCCTTCGAGGCGTGACAACACTTCAATCTATTTCTCCCCCAGTGTCTCAGTTCCCTGCACAGTGCCACTGCTGGGTGGCCACCTGCCTGTCTGGGATGAGCTGGGATGGGCTGGGTTGGACACCCTTGGATGCGGAAGGTGGGTGACCTTGGGCTGGCCCAAAAGCTGGGCTCGGGGAGCAGCCTGTGCAGAGACAGAGCTTCCCTCAGCCCCTGGATAAGAGACCAGGTGAATGGGAGGTGCATTTCCTCTGCTACCACAGCCCCGAAATGCAACAGATGTGCCAGGCCCGTTTGCTGGTGAGTTGCGCTTAGTCAGGAGAGAGCTGATGTGTCAGGGGGTGTCCTAAACACTCAGGTCTCAAGGGAAAGCCCCACTGAGGGGCTCAGGCAGGACTGGATCCCACATCCTGGATCTCCACGTTCCACACAGGCACTTGTGGAGGCCCAGAGGCCACTGCAGCAGCCGGGAGCAGGGAGAGGGGCAGTGCTGCTGGCCTTGCTGCTGCCTGAGGCGGGAYGCGCCCGGGGAGCAGAGCAGCCCTGGCTCTCTCCTAGAGGGGCTGTGGGGCCTCAGGAGCAGGAGCGGTCAGAGTGGGGGCCATACACCTGGAATGGGGCTGAAGGGACTGATCGTGGGACGGGAGAAGGTGGGATGGCCGCTGAAGGGTTTGTGGGAAGGGACCAGCAGGACTGGTCAGCAGAAGCTGAGGCAGGAAGGAGCTGAGTACTCGGGGCAGAGGGAGGCAGGGAAATGAGATGGAGGGGGCAGTAGGGCTGTGCCGGAGGGATGGAGGGACCCGAGGTGAGAGGAGGGGTGTGGCCTGTCGCACTTGGACACGAAAAAACTACACGGACTCGGCTCTGTCAAGGCAGGAGCAAGAAGAAGGGCCGGACGACCCCGACTCGTTTATTTATATGTTCTTAGAAACCACTGTGGATTGGAGGGTGAGGTTGCCACCTCTCAATCACACTGGTCAAAGGAAAAATCCATCAAACGTCTTCGCTCAGCAGAATGGAATGTAAACAAAGAGAGACGGTTATCAAAACATGGCTATGTTTATAGAAAATGCATGGGAACTCTGTTACAGAAGTGAGAAACATCGAAAAACTGCAAAAACCCAGGACGACAGTGGCCCTGACAAACCCTGTGGGTACTGCTCTCCGCAGAGCCTATGCTCCCTGCCCATCCATCCTTGGCCCATCTCTGCCCTGCAGAGCTCCCACCCTGGGTCTGCAGGCACAGCCAGACCCTCTGCACCTGCCCTGGGGAAGGTGCTGCCGTGGCTGCTGTCCCTGCAGCCCCTCCAAGCACTGRGGCTCCTTCAGCCCTGGTGCCCACGAGGGCACTGGCTGTGCTGAGCCCAAAGCATCTGCACTCTGAGGCCTTTGAGGGGGACCAGGAGTGACAGCACCAATGTCCTGCTGTGTGCAAAGTGTCTGGAATCAGGCAAAAGGTGGAATTTATGCTGCACAAATAAATAGCATAAATAAAAGCCTCTGACATTTTCTAATTGGGGTGCTGGGAACATCTCAGCAGCTCTAAGGCGGTTCTGCAGTTTTGTGTAAATGCCTCATCAAAGTGGTAATGTATTCTAATTATTAGCAGAGCCCTGGCTGCCTCATGAACCCGTAATATTTTGTGGCATGTGACATTACAAGGAAAATGTATGAATAACAATTTTTCATTTAAATTACCAGCTGTATGATCAAGTTTTTTGTAGTATTATGAGGTTTGGGGTAAATACTCCATAAATATGTAAATAACTTCTGATGTTGTTGCATTAGGTAATTGCAGGAGGACATGGCTTGTGGTATGGAGGAACCGAGAGCAGATCCTGCTCCTTTTGGGCACGAGGCTGGAGCTGCCTGGTTCTTGCATTTGCTCCCCAGGGTCTGGGCTCTCACCCTCGGAGGACACCTGAAACACCTTCTCAGGTGCTGCACCTTTTGCAGCCACTGTTCCCACGCAGCTSGGGGTCTCTCTGTGCCACCTGCATGGCAGAGCCATGCTGCCTGATGTGGGAATCTTCCTGGGGATCCTTCATGGACTGGGGGTCACTGGGTCCATTGCTGCTCTTTTTGTGGGATGAAATTTCTGAAGAAACTCTTCCTGCTCCTCCCTCAGTCAGGCTGGCCCTAGGACTGCTCTTGCCCAGAGGAGATGTCCTGAGCCCAAAGGGAAGCTGGGAGCACAAATCTGAACATTTTTTCAAATCAGCTAAAAATCAAGATATTTGTCCTAGAAAAAAAGAAGATATTAATTTGGCTTAGCTTTTTCTTTGTATTCTTAAATTGCTTTCTAATCTTWATCCAGGTCAAAATCAGGCAGAACTGGTAAAGGAGAAAGGTGTGCAGTTTTAAAAGCTCCTATTTCCATCATTTTTTACCATCTGGGTTTGACTCTGAAAGCCTCCCTGCCCATGCTGTGCCTGGGCCACTCTGGCCCTTCAAGCACACATGGTGACAAACAGGAATACAGATGCTGGGCCAGCGAGCCTGGGCATCATCCATGTTCTCTGTGGCTCCTGCTGGTATTTCCACAGGAATAATGCAGCACCTGGAGCTGCTGAGGTGCAGAGAGGAGCTACAGCGACAGGGCTGGACATGCTGACCCCCAGTGGGTCCCTTCTGCCATCACCTGAATGAGGATCCTCTTCTCTTCCAATGGCTCCTGAGCCATCCGTCATTTCTGTGGTCCATTCCTRGTTCTCCCTGGTTGGAGCTGTTGGTCTCTGGACATGCATGCAGGGTGCCCTGGGGTAGTTTTGCTTTCTTTTTGCCTGGGGAGCAGGAGCAGTGCCATAYGAGTTCTGCTGGAGGGGGGGAAGCCTGGCCAGTGGTTCATGGGATGTCCTTCTCCACTACCTGGAGAGGGAAACTGCCCTTGGGCAGTCCTGTGGGAGGAGGTGAGATGTGCTGTTCTGAGTCAATTTTTGCAGTGGAAATACTGGAGAGGAACTTGAGAATTAAAACGTGAAGGAGAACAAAGTGTGTCTGCACCAGGGAGAGGTGAAAACAGTAGCACTTTTATTAGGAAAATGGTATTTCTGGAAGAAAACAGCAGGAGTGCAATCTCCTGGAGGGTTTGGGGTCAGCGTGAGAGTGCTGAGAGAAGAGTTCCCAGAGTGGTGATGAGCCAGAGGGAGAAAGGAAGGACTGAGAGACCCCCAGCAGCAGCAGCAGCCTGCCCATCATCGCCAGCATTGTGCCATATTCRCTGCCTGCCCTCCAGGGCTGTGCCAGGCCTGGGGGAGAGCATCTCCCCGGGGCAGGAACTGCACATGGAGCACCCAGAGCCYACTCTCAGCCTCTCGTGCTCCAGAGCCTCTGCCATGACCTTCCCTTCCCAGCACCAAGACCCCGAGGGGATGGAACTCGGCAGCTCCTGGGGCAGTGGTCAGGGAGCTCCTGCAGCCATGGGCACAGCCAGTGGTACAGGGTGGTACCTGTGTGTGCACACCTGGGCACCTGGGGCACATTGCAGCACTGCCTGTGCTGCTGGAGCTCCAGCAGATGTTGTTGTGGGTCACCTCTCATCCTTGCTGCTGTGGCCTCTGCTGCCTCCAGGGCTGAGGGTACCCCGAGGCTGCTTCCCCACTCTCTGATCGAGGGTACCGGGATGTTCCCTGGTCCCCTGGCATCTCCTTGTGCCCGGGACATGACACCTCTCCACTCCTGAGCTACATCCCCTCTGTTAGAGAGATGGCCATTCCGGGACAGACGCTGTCCCCTCTCGTCCCCAGGCCCTTGTCTGGCCTCTGCCCTGCCTGAGGTGCCCAAGGCACTGGGGTCATGAGCTCCTGGCCCCGCAGAGGCACAGGGGCTGCAGGACTGGAGCAGAATGGCCCTGTGCCCACGTGTGTCCAGCAGCTGGCTGTCCTCAGGCTCTCCCCGGGGGATGGGTGACAGTAAGGACAGTGGCATGAGCTGTGCTGAGGAATTGCAATGCCCTTGGCATCTGTGGCTGCCTGCGGAGGCTGAGAGGACAGCGGGGTGGCTCCTCTCCGAGCCAACCAGCAGATCTCTGTCACCTGCCACAGGAGCAGGTGTCACCGTGCTGGAGCAGAGCTGCTGACCGTGTGCAGAGTGGGGATCCTGGAGGATGGCAGGGAAAGCTGGGGAGCCCTCGCCTCTGCCAGCCTGTGCTCCCTGGGGTGAACCCACAAAGGGAGGCACAGTGCCCTGCTGRGGCCCTGGGAGCAGCTGGGCCTTTGGGGACAGAGGGAACAGGGGCTGTGGCAGCGATGCTGTGCCCATGTCGGGGCTGGYGGGGGCAGGTTCCCCCGGCAGCAGTGAGGGGCTGCATGGGAGCACGACCAGCTCCCACCACTCCTGGCAAATGAAGAGAGAAGGACTTAGCACTGATTAATTATTTAGATTAGAACAATCCAAAGGGGATTAAAATATGCCTGGAAAATGGTGACTTGACAAGCGTACCTGGGGGGGTGACAGTGCTGTCACCAACCCCCCCTTGTCTTGCTGGCCCAGGGGGAAGCTTCCTTGAGGCTGAGGAGGCTGAAGGGGGCCACAGCCCCTTCTTCTCACTGAGAGCAGCAAACAGAATAGGTTTTCCTTTTTCTCTGCCTGAGCTCTGTAAGCAGCTCAGAGTGTGACTGGAAAAGCAATGGAGCTGGGAGAGGGAATCCCACCATCGCTCGGACTCAAGAGAGGGAATATTTGATGAAGCTGAGTCCTGTGAAGAGAAAGCAGAGGCTGTTACCATCACAGATACTTCAGCACAGATGCCACAGAAGAAAGAAATCGGGCTTTGTAAAGGGCCTTTGTATTATTTCCTGCCTCTCCAGCTTCACTGAAGTGAAAATGAGGCATTTTTTAAGAGCGAGGGGAAAAAAAAAAAAAGGCAGGAGAGCAACTTTTTCTTTCTGCTGAAAGCCTGATGCTGTGCTTTAACTCTTCCCTGAGCTCATCTACCAAAGACAGGCTCCTTGTGGGCTCTCCAGGCTTCAGTGCAGAATGGATTTTCTTTAGCAGGCCCTGGTGAGCCACTTCTCTTAGCAGATATATCTGCTGGGCTGGCGGAGGGGAGCTCTGCTCAGCCTGGGTGGAATTAGCACGGAGCGGCTGCAGATGACAGCCGCCAAATGCCATCGATCACGCAGTCCCTGCAGGGCCGGGGAAGAGCAGCTGGCRGTTCTTCAGCCTGACCCGCGTGCTACCAGGTGGCCCCTTGCTTCCCTTCCTTCTAGGCATGATTACGGCTCGCTTTCTCCAGCTATGGCTGGGTCCAAAACCTCTGCCGTGCCAAGAGCTCAGCTCCTCTTGGCATTGAGAATTTTCTAAGTTTGAGCCAAGGCTTCTGTTCCCCCTGCAGCCATCACAGATGAATGAAGTGCTCCATTCTCTCCTTTGTTTCACTCCTTCCAGAGCAGGAGCGCTCTGGCTCCATGCAGGGCAGGGAAGAGCAGGAGGAGGGGGAGCGGGCCAGCTGTGTGTCACATCACGGAGAAGGGGACGTGCGTCCTCACTCCTGCCCCTGCCCCAGGGACCTGTCTGTATGAATGGCCCATGACYTGCCCTGCTACCCCTGGATAAACTGCCAACCAACCCCTTAAACCCTTGCACCTGCACATTGACACCTGTGAAAAATCCCYGAAAGTTTTTTACCTGAGTTTTCTAAGAGGAACTACAGGAGGGACCAGAGGCTGTTCCTTGCTGTGGTGGGTGAGGAAGACCACTGAAAGTCCTGCTGCCACATCCTGGGTTGTTGGGGAAGCCTCCACATTCTGGGTGCAACCTGCTCATTCCCTGCTCGTTTAGGTTGTGATTATTCCCATGGCAGGAGGTGGCACATTCTCCCTCCCCTTGCAGGCTTGCCCGGCCAGAATGGGATAAGGATTTTCTCCTTAACCTCTGRTTTCTGGGACACAGCCACAGCTCTGCTATGGCAAGAAGGTGAGGCACAACGGTTCCACTCTGACTTACAAATAACACAGGACACTCCAGGCCAGGACTGCTACAATTCATAGGGCCGTGAGATGAAAGGATGTTTGAGAAGCAAACCCTGAAGTCTCATAAACTTCATACATTTCTGTTTATTGAAGAATATTCTACAGTTTCTACATGCATATTTCTCCACATCTACATGCATATTCCGAGGAGGAATGGCTTCACACTGAGAGAGGAGAGATTTATGTTTGATATTAGGGAGAAATTCTTCCCTAGGAGAGTGGCTGAGCACTGGCACAGGTTGCCCAGAGAAGTTCTGGCTGCCCCTGGATCCCTGGAAGTGTCCAAGGCCAGGTTGGACAGGGCTTRGAGCAGCCTGGGATAGTGGAAGGTGTCCCTGCCCATGGCAGGGGACTTTAAGGTCCCTCCCAATCCGAACCATTCTATGATTCCATGACATCTACATTTTCTACACTTGCTCCTGAGGTGAAGCTGGCCCGTGAGAGGAGCAGAAATGTGCGGCTGGACRTGTCCACTCCATGTCAGCATTCA
This sequence comes from Amblyornis subalaris, assembly GCA_018881555.1. Taxonomy (NCBI): domain Eukaryota; kingdom Metazoa; phylum Chordata; class Aves; order Passeriformes; family Ptilonorhynchidae; genus Amblyornis; species Amblyornis subalaris. The sequence continues at coordinate 215,445 of JACAXG010000236.1, forward strand.
GCCCACAGGAAGACCCGAGAACAGCCTGCAGCAATCCACAGGGTGCACATTGCTCACAAAATCGGATTCAAACTGTCTGGACAGCAACCCCCCGGCCAGAATGCAGGAGCCCCTGTGAACCTGCTGAGAAGGCTGTGCTGGGTGAGCTGGCCATACCCATTTTTTTCCCATGGATTTTTGTTTTCCATACTTGTAGCTTTCAAAAGCTTTCCTGGAAACATTCAAGGCCAGGTCAGATGGGCTCTGAGTAACCTGGCCCAGCAGAAGATATCCCTGCTCATTGCAAGYGGGGTGGATGAAGGGTCTTTAAAGGCCCCTCCCAACCCAAAGTATTTTATGATTCGACAAAGAGATCTTCAAAGAAAGCAGGGTGTGCAGCTCCCATTCTAGACACATCTGAATCTTAGAGGCTTCCCCGTGAATCTTCTAAATCATAAAAATAATASACATGTAAATTAGACCGTCCTGAAGGCATCTGGCAGAACGCTGATAGGGAACTGTCCTCCTCGCCAGCTTGGCAGTGACAGAGATGAACTGAAATGAACGGTTTTCAAACACCTTCTGGGCAGGGAGGGGGGACAAGGTCACTGGGACCTTCGGGAGCTCAGGGGGACGTGGTTCCTTCTCCCCATTCCYGCAGTGCTTTTCCATGGAGCAGAGCTCCTGCTGCCGTGTGCCGAGCACTCAGCCGAGACCAACGCCCCTCACGGAGGGCTGGACGTGGCTCCGTAAGAGGTGCCGCAGCAGCGGTTCAGCAGTGACCTCTGCTTCCAGCTTCTGCCCGTGTCTCTATTTCTAAATCTCTGGCTGTAGTTGGGCTGAAATTTATTGAAAACTGTCCTGGTTTCAGCCAGGACCCTCCTGTTATTTGATACCACCTCATGTCTTGTCAGGGCAGGGCAAAGGACTCTCTTGAGCTCCCAAGAAGAAGAAAGTGGCTTCCAGTCAAAAAAAAMGTGGAAGTGGGGAAGTTGTCAGCCTTTGTTCATTGTCTCAGGGTCTGTGGTGAGCATTTTTGCATGTGAATCACCCTCTCTTTTGTACACTTTTGTTATTGATATTGTTGCTGTTACTGTTGGTTTTCTTATCTCGTGGCTGTTTCCAGTAAATTGTTACATCAACCTGAGATCTTTGCCTTTTGTGCCTCCAATTCTCAATTTCATCCCACTCCAGCGGGAAGCGGMAGGGGAGGGGGAGTGAGCGAGCAGYGYGTGGTTTRGAGTGTTTCAGTGSGAACACTAAATMRRAGAATACCAGTCCTACATGACAACAGCCTTCTTTGGYGCCCAGCATGGGACACYGAAGGGTTGAGATAACAATGGATCTGGCCAGGGAGAGTAGGAAACAGATTTGATCTAAGCATTTGTTRTATTAGGTACCACATCRCTGGCCACAGYGTTGCGTGGTCTGTTCGTGTGGGTGTGGTACCTCAGCCTGTCTATATTTCCATATATGCTCTCTGTGCCCATCACAGTGCTCCTTTCCAGAGCAGGGAGAGGGATCAGGATTGCTCTGCGGCTGCACTGTGGGACATCAGTTTATGACATGATAACATTGAGGACACTCAGAAGTGACTGGCACTGAAGCACTGCTTCTTCTGGCACCTGACTGCCAGTGCTGGGCTGGATGTTCCTGTCTCTGCCACGCATCATGGCACTGAGGCCACGTGGAGTAAGTGGATTGGTCTGATCACACAGCAGGCTCAGATAGGAAACCCCAATCGCCCTGGGATCTTGAAAATCATCATGAACTGGCCCGAGGGTGAAAATTTCGGACAGTCATCAGAAGGAGAGGAGGAGAAGATGACGTGCTGAGGAGATGCCACCATATAACTGGCTACCAGGAGGTGAGAGGTCACACGCTCCCTTCACTGATGGTTCTCGCTGTATCGTAGGGACCAGCAGGTGACGCAAAGCAGCCACATGGAGCCCTGCATGGCGAGTCACAGAAGCTACTGAGGGACAAGGGGGATCAAGCCAGATTGCAGGGGCGAAGAGGCTGGAACAGCCAGCCCAGAGCATCCCCTACGCAGCTCTGTGTGGGTGAGAGAAGGGTTTTAAACAGAGTAATAGAATCATAGAATCACAGAACATCCTGAGCAGGAAGGGACCCACCGGGATCATCCAGTCCAGCTCCTGGCCCTGCACAGACACCCCAACAATCCCACCCTGTGCCTGGGAGCACTGTCCAAATGCTCCTGGAGCTCTGGCAGCCTTGGGGCCGGGACCATTCCCTGGGGAGCCTGTTCAGTGCCCAGCACCCTCTGAGGAAAGAACCTTTCTCTGCTCTCCAGGCTGACCCTGCCCTGGCACAGCTCCAACTGTTCCTGGGTCCTGTCCCTGTCCCAGTCCCAGGGAGCAGAGATCGGAGCCATCTCTCAGGAGGAGCTGCAGTCCCCTGGGAGCTCTGAGCTCGGTCTCTGCTCCAGCTGAACACACCAAGAGCCCTCAGCTGCTCCTCCTATGGCTTCACCTCGAGACCCTTCACCAGAGAATAACCTGAGCTGGAAGGGACCCACAAGGTTCTCAGAGTCCAACTCCAGCTCCAGCTTCAGCAGAGCTGGGTGAAGACTCATTTCCCTGGCTCCTCTGTGTGCCTGGGATCTGCACTCGTCCCTGCCCAGYGGAGCTGGTGTTACTCTCACAGACTTTGCTCCTTGCCACTTGGATCCCATGACCATTTATTTTACTGCAATTTCACAGTGTATGGGCGAACTCACCTGTAGAATTATCTCCAGTACCAAGCTGCTGCCTGTGTGAGGACAGACAGGTAYGTTAATATGGAAGCTGACCTTGAGTGATAAGGTGTGGGATGAAAATTGAATTAGAAAAAAAATCAGCTTTCACTGTTGTTGKGCAAAGACCAGAGGAGCAGCAGCAATCACAAGCAGTCACATCAGCCCTTCCACGAGCATCCCAAGGTAACATCCCGTTCCCAGAGCTCACTGTCAGCCCTGGGGTTTGGTGTCAATGAGACCTGAGCCCTTCTCTGGGGTTAGGCACAGACTGAAGAGCTGTGTGCAGKGGGACATGCAGCAGGGGGGCTCAGATCCTGCAGCATCGTCACACACACTCTTGTGTGTTTATGGGCATGGACAGGCTCATGTTTCCTGTGCCTCTGCTCCATGCCAGGGCTGAGAAAACTGATCCCGTGGCAAGGATGCTCTTGGCCAGCCTTCAGAGACCCTGAGGCAGCATGGAAGTCTTATCTGCAGAGACACATGAGGGTTTAAAATTGAACTGCAACATAAAACTCTGCTGGGAGCTGTCACATTCGTGGTGTTTTATCAYGACATCTCTCTGTCAAATACATTGCAGTTGTTTAATATCAATCACATCAATGAATACAGGTTTTATATACRTTTATGCAAAATTTCAATTTCTGCTTACATTTGCTCGGGTGTTAGAAATCACATTACTTGCATTTTTCAATAGCAGCCTTGCTTTTTTTTCTGTAGAACCATCAATAGTTTGATGTATTTTTATGTGGATCACTTTCTCAGTGCAAACATTTGTAAAGCTTTATTCCCATATTCTATCCACTTCAGCGTGGTGCAGTCATAAGCTACTGTGGGGAGGATGAACTCGATGTGACCCTGCATGGACAAGCACAGGGCAACTCCAACACTTCAAACTTCCTTAGGTCAGGAAGGGGAGAGAACATTGGGGCTGGAGAAAGGGTAAAAAAGGGGGAAGTGAGGGGCTTCCCTCATGGAAGTAGAAGTTGTTGTTGTTGTTGTTGTTGTTGTTGTTCTTCTTCTTCTTCTTCTTCTTCTCCTCCTCCTCCTTATTCTTCTTCTCGACCACTGTAATTATTTTCACTCTCTGTTGGTTGCATTTTTGGTGCTCTGGAATTGTTCTGGGTGCTTGTTCTGTGGACTTGGTGCAAGACAGACACCCAGACCCTCTGTGTCTGCCCGTGGTTCTCCTCCAAGGATGGCACAGGTTTCCCTGTGCATTTATGGTCTGCCAAGAGAGTGAGTTCTGCTGAGTGCCCCGGAGGTTGCCATGTGTCAAATACTCCTCCTTGTCCTCCTGAAACAGCTTAGCAGTGCCCAGAGCTCCAGGAGGGGGCGAGAAAAACCTTTCGGGTCCCCAAAAGCTGCAGTTCATGCCTATTCATCAGCAGGGTTCTTACCRGAATGGTGATCCTGGGTTTAGTGTGATTAGTGAGACACGCAGAGCCATTTGTTATCTGCTCCTGCAGTGACCGGGCAGAGCACAGGCCATGCGAAATGTGCCAGGGCTCTGTAACGAGATGATAATTAAACAATAATATGCAACCAGGGCTGTCAAAGGGTGAGACCAGAGTGAAACAAGGCAGATGCTGCCAGGAGGCAAGTCTGGGCAAGGGAAAAGGATTTTCTCTCTCAGCAGCCTTTGTTTCATGGATTTCAGCAGGATGGTTGACCATGGGCAAAGCCAGGCCATGTGTTCACACCATCAACAGCTCCACCTCCCCTGCTGATCCCTGAAAGAGAAACATGAAGACYGTGAGGCAGCAAACCATGAGGAAAACCCAGGCAGACTTGGGGAAGGCAMAGCTCCTGCCTGTCCAGGGTTTTCTGCAGACTGGGAGGCAGAGGAGGGTTTGTTGCACCTGGGCTGGGAGGCTGYAGCGCTGGGAATTTGCTGCAACTGGTGCTCTTTGTCCTCATGTTGRGTCTTATCACCCGGCTCCATCAAAGCGTGGGTTGTTCACACAGACCCACCCGACCCAGCAGCTGGAACTCTCCTCTTACTGCTCCATACTTGTCACCTCGCACATTCTGTCTAACAGGCAAATTCTTCCTCCTGACCCACCTCCGTCTCCGTYTCCTTCTCCATCTCTCTCTCACCATCTTCCTTCCCCATGGTTGCAGTGTTTAGAGCTGTCCTTTGCAAAAATCCCTCCATCCCACTCTTATTTGATGAGAATTCTCTGCTTGTTCAGAGATCTGATATTTTCGCCCAGCACTCGGCATATTTACACATGGGCTTTACCAGCATTGGCTGGWCCTGGTTTTAATCCAAATCTGTAAAGCCTGATTGTGCCTGGGCTCTCTATCCTATCAGCCTCATGTGTGCTGTCCCCTGCAAATGAGAACAGATTTGCTGGGCAAGGGCTATGTTCCATAACATCGTGCTGACTGGCCTTGATAATATTCCTAGCCCTTAATTCTTTGTTAATTCAATCCTGTATCAGCTTTGCTGCTTCTCTGCCAAGGACTGATATCCCTGGAGAATGTTACCCTGCAAATTCAGCCTTGACACATTAATTTATGCAAAGAAACCTTGTGTTTTTCTTCAGTCACCCTGTGACATATTGAATTTGACCCTTTTTTTCCCTTTTTTGTCAGCATCTGAGGGTATAACTGCTCTTATGTCCTGCTGGAGTGTGTAACCGATGTTTCCTGGGAATCTCTCTCTCTTGGATGGCGGTCAATCCTTTCTCTGGATGTATGGACTGCAGATATGCTACTGAATCTCAGCTTTCCTGGAGGAATATTAGAGACAATCAGCACCACACTGTGTGTGTTTCTGTGTGTGTTTTCGACTATGGATGATACTTGAAGCCGTGGGAAGCTGCCTCTCCCCTCATCTCGCTCTCCAGGCAGGTGTGTGCCTGGTTGGAGGTGTGGGACTGTGCCATTGCCTGCACTTCTCTGGGTCCAGCTCCTTCCCTGCTGCCCAGGCCCCATCCCTCCCCAAACTGCTGCCCTTGGGAAACTCTACAGGTCCTCTTTTCAGATTCCCCATCTTCCTGTCACCACGGTTTTTGTTATACGAGTGCAACAGGGATTTTTTCTTCCATTTTGATCTTCCTGGACATCTGCCCTGTCCCTGCAGCCTTTCTCCACATTACAACTTTCACAACACTGGTTTCATTTTTACCTTTGGCAATTGTCCTGGCAGGCGCTTGGGAAGCCCAGGTGGGACTCGGGGCCACCCAGGCTCTCCCACTGGCAATGCTGATCCCAGCAGGGAGCTGGGCTTAGCAATTGAAGCTGATCCTCCTGGCACTGTAATCACATTGTGAAGACACTTGAAAGTTGCTCTTGTTAAATATTTAATGCTGTAAGAGGAATAAGACCCTGGAAGTGAATTTTCTGATGAATGTCTTGCTCACCTGTGGATGTGCTGAGAGCCTTCACTCACCTTCCAGGCACAGTGACCATGAATATTCATCCCATTCCCTTCGGAGCTTGCCTCCTTTGTGAGGCTGCCAGGACCCACTCGCTGGGAGCTCAGATAAGCAAGGAGAGTAGTGGGGCATTGGGAGGGACAGGGGATGTGCCAAGAATGACTGTCACAGGGGGGTGGGGAGAGAGCAACCGAGAGCCCCTAGCTGCAGAGGTGTCCGTGGTGCTCAGCGTGCGCCTGCAGCCCGAGCACCGACCAGAGGCAGCGCCTGGCTCGTTCCCCTGGGGCAGGGGAGCTGGGCTGTGCAGGGGGCAGTGGGGGCTCAGTGAGTGCAGTGGGGTCCGTGCTTGGCCCACGCTGAAGGAGATGGTCATTTCTAGTGATTTATAGTGACTGCTCAGCCCTAGGGTAACACCACCTCCACCTGGTGTGGTGCTGCAAGTCCTTTGGGCTCTGCAGTGAGGGGAGAGGGGTATARGGCAGGGTTGGGCAACCTTTCCACCTCTTCTGGTGGGTTTCTTGGCAAAGCCACAGCAGTGACTTTGTTTAGTGGCAGCTCCAAAGACTGTGAAACTGGTTCGTACCAAATGGAAACCAAACCCTTGGGCTGTGTTTGCATGGAGACTGGAACTTGGGGGTGGTGTGGAAGGACACTGCCTCCAGTGCTGGCATGGTCCAATATGACCAGGGAAATGCCACAGCTTTATGGATTTTATTTGAGACTCTGATTTTTGTCCTCTCTGGCATTACTCCTACTTCATCCAGGGGAGCACCTGAGGGATGTTTGTGTTGTGAAGGAAATGAGGAAGAGCTTTGCAGCCTGGCAGTGAAAGGCATTGCAGCAACTGCAGCCACTGGRCTGTTCCCAAGCCAGACTCTGCAGACTGGGCTCATCCTGCTCAACAAAGAGAGGAGAAATGAGGATGTGTCTCCTGGATGGTCCTCAAACAAACTGACAAGGACTCACACACTCACACTTCTACCATGCCCCTGGTTGCTACAGTGGCCAGGGGTAATTCCCAGCTGGGAAAGTTGGGAGTGATGTCACTCTTTGCAAGAGCCTTTGCGTTGGCAGCTGCCCTTGGGAGAGCCCAGTGGGACAAGAGTCCATCAATTCCTCTGTGATCAGTGGACAGAATGAGACAAATTTCTGAAATCACAAATTTTATACACAGTAGGAATTCCCTGATTCTCTGATCACTGAGATGAAAAATCATCAGAAAACTTTCAGAAACCACTGAACTTGTGAATTTCTTGAGTTTTCTCTTTGCAGTGACAGCATTTCAAGGAAACTGTAGGTTTYCTACCTCTGGTTATTTTTCTTCCAAAAATCTAAGTTTTTTTCACTGAGAAAAGGCTTTGATAGCACAGCCTGAACCACCTTKAATTTATCACAGATGCCAGCTTGTCCCAGCTGGGATGGCAGCTTTGACAGGCAGCCCTTACTGATGCAGTCACCGCTGCTTTATGGGTGTGTGACCAGGTGAGTGCAGGTTTGGGGCTGAGAGCCACACCGTGCTGGCCAGCACGGCTGCACTGATCTCTGGGCAGGTTTGCTCTTCCCTGCTCTTGATCACTGCATGAGCTCCTCCAGCACTCCCACGCTGCTCTGACACCTGGACAGGTASCTGGGGGTTAAAGGGTGGCTGGTTGCTCCTTCGGGTCAGCACTTGCAGAGGCAAAGGAACAGAAAAGGAAATAAAGGGATTTATCTTCCTGCCGGCCCAGCAGGTAGGTGGGAAGCCTGTTGTCACCCCATCTGTCATCTCCTTGGGAGGTGACCACGCGTGCTGGGGTGTGCTTTRTTCTGCATTAAGTGGAGGAAGTGCTGTGCCTCGGGGCTCCCCCTCCTCCCTTCCCACCATCCTCGGGTTTTAGAAACAGTCCCGGTGTGGCTGTGTGACCTCCTGTGTCCCGTGGCCAGCAGGCAGTCTGAGCCCCCTTCTGCAGCCCTTGGCCTGGGAGTCTCCCAGGTCCCRGTACCACCACAGGGTAGCAGTGGTTTGCTCCAGTCAGACCCAGCGAAGAGGCACTTTCCTCCAGGCTCTCTTTGCACCAGTGGTCCAGAGCGRGGCCTTCCCCGGCTCGGTACACACCCTAAGTTGCACTGGAAAAGGATTGGGATGTGCCCCCTGCCCTTTGACCAGTGCCGTGCCTGGGGCTCATCACAGCAGCMCACACCCCTGGGGTGAAGAGAACAGCCCCTTCTGAGCTGACAGAATGCCAGAGCTGATGGATGGATGGACATAAAGAGCTCCACTGACTTGGAAAAGACAGAGGAATTAAGGTTTCTGAGCATGGAGAACCTCAGAGCCAGCAAGCAAAGTGACCATGCGGTGACCTGATGGATGCAGCGTGGCAGTGACAGGCGGTGGGGATTGTGTCTTCAGCAATTGCATTTGTTTTCCTGTTCCTCAGCAGTCACAGCACGGCCCTGGCAGGGGAATGTGTGTGACTGCAGCTGTCTGCACACACCCCAAAGCAGCGTGTGCAGCTGCCCAGGGAGCAGAGAGCCTGGGGAGCCTGCTGTGGGTGCATGGAGGGGCTGGGCAGCAGCTCCAGCTCTGACCAGGGGGGATTTCACCTGGGGGTGCACATCTATTCCAGCAGCCTTTGGTTCTCAGGCCCTGGGTGAAAAGTGTGCCCAAGGACACGTCTGTCAGAGCTGGCAGGACCTTTTCACGCGGTGTGAGGGTGGAGAGGGGTTTCTGAGGCCATGTTCATGCTGCTATGACTCCTCTGCAGGAGTCCAGCCACSCCCTGCTTTCATAGAATCACAGACTGTCTTGAGCAGGAAGGCACCCACAGGGATTGTCAAGTCCAACCCCTGGCCCTGCACAGACACCCCAACAATCCCAACCTGTGCCTGAGAGCGTTSTCCAAACGCTCCTGGAGCTCTGGCAGCCTTGGGGCTGTGCCCATTCCCTGGGGAGCCTCTGGCTTTGCTGGTGGTGAATGGCACACATGGAGAGGGGAATCTCCCTGGGCCGGCTTTGGGCAGGCAGAGCTGTCTGGTGGCTGGTGTGGCTCTGGATGTGCTGTTGGATGACTCCATCCGAGGGCGAATGCAGCAGAGATAACTCTGGCTCAAGGTTGGTTTTGATTTATTATTCCCAGGACCCTTTAGCACAGCAAAGCTTTTTGAGTTCACTGCAACAAGCGCTCTTTGTTTTACTACCTTTATAAATCACCTGAGTGTGCAGAAATGTAAGAACAGAAAATGTTAGTCTGGAATAAACAATCGCTAACCAGTGAGGCAAAAGAATCAATATTCATAAGATAAAGCACTGGTGTAAAGTGAACGACGATAATAAAGAGGAAATGAAACAAATCAAGAGGTGAGACTCCCAAAATCTTACTGCCTAAACAAACAGTGTCTGAAGGGTTGCTGTGGCCTGTGTATCCTACTGAAGGGCAATGGTCAGTGCCCCGGACACAGTCGGGGTTCAGGATGGCTCCTTGGTTCAGTCTAATCCCTGTTAGACGTGCAGAAGGGTGAACCTGAACTGCATTGAACTGTCRGGGTTGGGATCATGCAGGAGAGATCAAGGGCGTGAGGTGGCAATGGGGTGAGGAATAAGAGAGGGGAATTCAGCCTGAGAGGACACTCCTGGTGGCACAGTGCAGGAGGTGTGGGCAGGATGGGCCTGATGGGGACTGCAGTGTCGCCTGAGGGGCTGAGAGCAACTGAAAGGGTCTGCAGACTTTCTCAGCAGCATGAGCAGCTGCCCTGCTGGGTGGGAAGAGGGCAGAGACACGGCTGGTCCCTCTGTGCCTCTGGCATTCAGCTCCATGGGCACTGGGAGGAGGAGGGCAATCCCCCTGCCTGTCCTGGGACAGGTTACAGGAGTCCTGGGCCCTTGTGTAGGTCCTGCTTCTGGAACCCATCTGCAGCTGAAACACCTTCCTGCACTTGCTCCAGAACCTGGGTCTGGTCCTGGGCAACACAGGGCAGCAGGTGAACAGGGGCCTTTTGGGAAGGACCAAGCAAGGAGAAGTTCTCTGTGCAGAAGGAGGGAAACCATGGCTGTGAGCTAGCTGGGAATCAGGCTTGGATAAATGTGGGAAGCATCATGCACAGTCCAAGATGCTGAGGGCTGGGTGTTCGTGTCCAAAGCCAGCAAGGGCAGACTGGAGTGGTGCAGGGGCAGCAGCCTCTGGGGTGGGCATTTCTCCAAGCGGGACCAGGCCCATCACTTGTGTCAGGTGGCCCTTTCCTTCCAAGAGTAAACAGCAAGAAGAAGCTGCTGCTGAAGGAGCATCAAGTTTYATGGAAAGGCATCTCACAGGTCCCTCTGTCATGCCTGGTTTTTGGGACCTCGTTGGCTGGCAACACTTGGTGTGATCTTAAAATCTCCTGCTGCCCAAGGCGCCTGAGGGTGAAGCGCATCTCACYCAAGACCTTGCCCACAGTGCAGTGTCCCTCACTGTCACCCCAGGCACTGCAGGGTGAGCAGTGGGGACAGAATCTCCCCCCCGCAGACACTGACAGTACATCAGATGGGTCAAACCCAAAGCAGCCTCTGCCCCTCCCACACCTGCCCCACCCTGCTGTCCTGACCACCCCACAGTGCCCAGCCCCACCCTGCTGTCCTGACCACCCCACAGTGCCCAGCCCCACGCAGGGTTTGTGCAGCCTGAGGCATGTCCCAGAGCTCGTCTGTGGCACTGGGACTGTCCTGCACCCCCACGAGAGGTGGCTCTGCGGAAGGTGAGGGGGTGGGTGTCTCTGTACCCTGGCAGAGGGGCTGGGACAGAAGCAGTGCCCGAGATCAGGGGGCAGGGGGGCAGAAGAGGTGACCTGTCCAGGGAGCCACGGAGAGAGCTGAGAAAGACGGAGGCCAAGAGAAATGGGCAGAGATGCAGAGGAGAGCAGCTGAGCTGCACAAACAAACATAGATAACTGACAAACCCTGTGCCAGATAAATCACTAGAAACCTCCTACCTGGCACACATGGAGATCTCTATAAACAACCTAACCTAGCAAACTCTTTTGAGGAAAAACTCGAAAACTTTGATCATTGTTGCCATGGTGATGCGATTGGGAATAAGTGTGGCAGAGTATTTTTTATTATCAGCCTTTGTCATAAACAAATAACCTGCAGTAGGCTCCGAAAAAAGAGATAGAGCTGGGCTCGGGCCATCTAATCATCAGACCCAGAGGCTGCAACTAATAAATCAAGGAAATAGGAAGATTGTAAATTCCACCAGAGGTTACTTGGTTAAACCAAGTGCAGGCGTGGGAGACAGCTGGAGCTGGTGGGGAGTGAATTAACGCCAGCTCTGGTCACTGTCAGCACTCGGGCTCTGCTTTATGGTGACAGGCAGCTCATCTCCTGCAGCCCTCCGGGAAATACAGCCGGCATACTAAGCACGGGATGGCTGCCTCGGGGAGCTGCTGCCCCGTGCTTTTGCCCTGGGGACGTGGCTACACCGCCCTGGGTGACATCAGTTTGGCTCCAGTGCAAGCATGAGCAGCCCCGGTCCTGCCAGAGGTCACAAATCACTGTGCTGATGCAGTCTGATACTGCTCAGACATGGTTGGAGCAGACTTAACCTCATGTGCGTGTGGTGGCCTCGTGGTCCTTGTGCACCTCTGTGATCCCGGGCAACTAGTAAATTCCCGGATTCTGCCAGCCATGGATCAATAGCAGCTATTGCTCATGCAAAAAGGTTGCACACCTAAAGAGGCCTCACACTTACGTTTCTGCTCCCCATTGGATTACGAAGCAAGGGGCTGAGCGCAGAGCTTGCAGCTCACCCCCTGTGAGGTTGGCACTCCGTGGGGAGTGGCACTCGGAGTCCATGGGCCCACAGGAGGGGTCAGCTGTGCTGGTTCCCTGTCAGGAGCTGATGGCTCTGACTGCTGGTGAACAGGACCCTCGGGAGAAAGATGCCGAGGTCAACCAGGAGTGTGGTGAGGAGAAGCCTGCTTTTCTCCATTCCATCCCAAGATGTGGATGTTACCTGTGCCTGGCACACAAAGGTATTGAGGGGAGGTCGGCTTCCTCCTTCCTTGAGGCCAGGGCTGAGGCAGCCCCGGGCTGCTCGGTGCTCTCAAGAACCAGAGCACGCCCAGAGCACACCCAGAGAGAAAATACAGCCCTGGCAAACCTGGCAGTCCAGCAGAGTTGTGGGAACACTCTGCCTCCAGGGAGTGCCTGTGCCGTGTGACTCTGTGGATTTGTCTTGGAGACGTGGCTTCTGTGGCCTCCATTTCTCAGATGTGCCAGTGTGCCAGTTTGGCAGCTGGACTGACTGGGAAACAGAGCGGGGAGCTCACACACAGAAGGGACGTTCTGCTCTGTGGCACCTCTACCTGGAGTGCAGCCACCTCCTGCTGCTCCTCTGCCTCTGACTTCTGCCATGGATGTAACAAAACATACCCGGCAAGACTTATCTAAAAGCATTAAATACTTCCTCACCCCCTCCCAAGCTCCTGTGAGTCCCATCCACTCTTCCAGCAAAGCCCTGTCCTCGGCAGTGCGAGGTCTGATCCCGCGGGTCGTCGGTGGCACACGGGCGGGGCTGTGCAGAACAGGCTGACACTGAATTTCCAACACAAAGCACCTACTCCGACCCCTGCTCCTCTTTAATTCAAAAGTCCCTCCTTTGAACATCTCCAGAGCTGTGGTGCTTCCATCCTGCCGAAGCAGCCCATCAGCTCAGGTTGATCCGGGGGAAATTGAGCCTAATTAGATGCTGTGAATGCAGCACTGGCCTGCCTGACTGTGCCTGGGGATGCTGCAGGGGTCMTGCTCAGAGATCCTCCCCTCCTATCTCACCCTGGTGCTCCCAGCACAAAGCTCTGCTTCAAAGTCAAGCTGCATCCTTGTATCCTGTTGTCATTCCCCCATAGCCCGRCATTTAATCCTGCCAGGCAACTCCTGTTCCTCATAGCCCACTTTCACTTCGCTGACACTCATGGTCTGTGCAGTTCCCTCACCTCTGTCTTGTGTCTTTGGAGAAGAGGGAAATCTGGTGTGGCAACTTCTGAGGGTGAAGCGCAGCCCCCTCCTCGCTCTCCTCCACACCCCACGGCTCCAGCTCGGTCACCCCACCAGGAGTTTGTGTCCCTGCCGTCCCAGGGGTGGCACAGCCTGACTTGGCTCTTGTGTAAGGTTTGGCTGCTGATGAACAGTCTCAGCCTCTCCCCGCGTGCAGGAGGCCGTGCAAGCACCACACGAGTGCGTGCTAGGGTTGCAATCTCRGAAAGCAGGAGATGAGACACAAACTCTTTGTGTTGTGTCACCCCTTTGCCCTGCTGCGAGGAGGATTTAAAGTCCCTGCTCTTCACCAAGGGCAAGGGGGAAAGGAGGAGTGGTTACGTTTTAGGCCTGGACTAAACGAAAATCACAGAGAGGCGGCTGCAAGAGAAGTCTTCATTTGAGCAGCAGGAGAATTCAATTTTTCAGCTTGAGCTTGGAGTTCATCCTAGAAGCAGTTATCTCTTGGGAGTTAATTGTCTGGAAGCTTGGGCTGAGTGGTGGTTTGGAACTCCTGTGTTTGAGTATCTCAGCTCTAGTCCTGGGGCAAGTATAGAAAAACAATGACACGAATGTGTCTCACTCGGGGAAGCTTTTTTCCTATATAGGGAATCAGGTGTGAAAACCCCCAGAAAATGGCACCTGCTCAGCAAAGGTTGCTCTCTTACCTATTCCTTGTACCAGGGCAGTGCTWTCTTAGAATCATGGACTCCTTTAGGTYGGAAAAGCCCTGTGAGGTCATTGAGCCCAACTGTTAATCCAACATCACCATGTTCACCACATGCTGTCCCAGGGCTGCCATCACTGAAATACAGAACAGGGCCATGAAATCTGCCTTGTTTGTGACTCCAGGACCAAAGCAAGAACCTCTGGCCGCAGGACACCCTTGGAAGAGACAGGAGACAGGCAAGAGCCAATGCTTTGAGAGCCCGTACCCTCATTGCCACGAACAGATCCTGCAGCTCAGGCCACCCAGGAGAGGTGGGAACAGTGTGGGCATCACCAGGTAAAGCACAATGGCGTTGGGAACCCCCCTTGGCACACGTGATGAGTGGGCAGGCACACAGGTACGTCCTTGGCATCTCCTGCAGCGAGTTAACCACTGCTGGGCAGTTCTYGTGGTGTCCTCCCAGCTGTGTTGAACGAATCATCCCTTCTTTGCCCAAAAAAGCCTTACACAGACCAAGCCACACCCCTGCACTGTGAGCTGGAGGTGCAAACCATCAAAGAGTGGTTGCAAAGGGTAAATTTTCCTCAGTATCCAAGCACCAAATCTCCCAAATCCCACTGGTGCTTTCCCAAACAGCTTCCCCCAGTTAGAGCTGTGCAGAGGGCTATCCATGCTTTGGATAGTCCCAGTTAGAGCTGTGCAGAGGGCTATCCATCCTTTGGATATTCCCTGTTATGGGAACGATTCTCTGCTGCTAGCAGTGGTTCTAGATGAGCAATGCAACTTGTGCCACTGCTTTCCAGGTTGTCAATGATTTTTCTAACCTCTAAGACATTACATAACTTTCTCTTTTAGGAGTGTGTTTCAATAAAAATAAATTCCCACTAGAATATGAAATTAATCTACTGATACCCTCTGACTCAGTCGGTCAGAGTGTGGTGCCAAWAATGCCAAGGTCGTGAATGGGCCACTCACTTCAGAGTGGGACTTAATGATCCTTGGGGATCCCTTCCAACTCAGATTATTCTAATTCACCTGCAGGAATCTTGCTGTGTGTTGGAAGGAGAGCAGAAGGGAAAGCACTTCCCAAGTGCAGCTGGAAAGGGATCTCAGCACCTGCAGGCTGGGAGAGGTTGCAAGTTCAGACCATGCCCCAGCTCACCCACATCCCTCATTCTCAGCGAGGGTCACCCTCAGCACAAGCTCTGGGTCATAATTCATAATCCTGGACTGGGCACCTCAGTCAGCCCCCCAAAATGCTTTGCTGACCAAGTTTGCTCAGTTCCTGCATCAGATCCCTTCTTCGCACTGAGAGCCTGCTGCTGACTGCAGTCAAATGCTGAAATCACCCTCTTTCAGCATCTGCACCAAAGTCACCCTGTGTTCATCCCTGTGTTCATCCCTGTTTTTCCTTCCAACCATCGCTCAGTCCTTTGGAAGGGATGAGGGAACAAAACCCCATGAGTTAAGTGATAACGTGTACACKCTGAATGCCATTGTGGAAAGCAGTGAGCAGTGAGCTGAACTCTTCAAGGCACTCTGAGTGACTCATGAAAACGAGTCAAAAACTCTTTTAGGAAATGACCCAGTTGGAGAAATCAGAATCTGCTCACAGACGATTTGCAAACCAAAGAATGAGTCCACGGAGCCTGTTTCTCAGGGCTTGACTCATCCTCTCTAGTATCCTTTTGCCTTTTTTTCCTTTGAGCGGTTCAAAAAATTTGTATGAAATTGCTAGAGTATTTTATAGCTATTACTCACCAGCTCAGCATGATTAAATGCAACCTATAATACACATAAAGAGGACAAAATTTCCAAAAAATGTCAGACTGGCTCAGGAGCTAAATTTCCCAGGAGCCTGAAGTGYTGGAAATGCTGAGGACTGCAACACATCATTTGGAGGCTCTGTGCCACCTCGGACTGCTTCTCCTCAGCTCGCAGGGCTGCGAGGCAGTCGGGGCTTTGCTTACACTGCCCAGCTCTCCTGAGACCTCGCCTGCTACAGGGAAGAGTTTCTTTCAACCTAAAACTCTCTTTTAGGGTGAAACCTTTACATTCAGGTAGCCTCAGCGGACAGACTCATCCTTTAGCTGGCCCTGCTGATGACAAAAGAACTTCAGCCTCTTGTTGCCAAAGGGCTGCTCTGCCCAGGATAAGCTTATCCTGGACGAGGCTCGTAGCTGCTCACTGCCTTGCTCATAGAATCATGGCATATCCCAAGTTGGAAGGGACCCACCAGGATCATCCAGTCCAGCTCCTGGCCCTGCACAGACACCCCAACAATCCCAGCCTGTGCATCCCTGGGAGCATTGTCCAAACGCTCCTGGAGCTCTGGCAGCCTTGGGGCTGTGCCCATTCCCTGGGGAGCCTGTTCAGTGCCCAGCACCCTCTGGGGACAGAAGAACCTTTCCCTGCTCTCCAGCCTGACCCTGCCCTGGCACAGCTCCAGCCGTTCCTGGCTCCTGTCCCTGTCCCAGGGAGCAGAGATTGGAGCTGCCCCTCGGCAGGAGCTGCAGCCCCTGGTGAGGTCTGAGCTCAGTCTCCTCTGCTCCAGCTGAACATTCCTGGTGCCTTCAGCCGCTCCTCATTCAGCTTCCCCTCAAGGCTCTTCACCATGCTTGTGTTCCTCCTTTGGATGCTCTCCAGTGGCTTCACGACTTTCTTGTATTGCAGAGCAGGACAATCAGTCTCAGGGGATCTTGTTTTTCCTCCTGAAACCGTGTGTTCTGGGTGGGGCTGGGGTAGAGTCGATTCTCTTCCCAGTGKCTGGAATGGGGCTGTGTTTTGTGTTTGTGCTGAACACAGGGGTGACAATACAGAGATGTTTTTGTTATTGCTGAGCTTACCCAGAGCCGAGGCCTTTTCTGCTTTTCCCATGGCCATGCTTGAGAGGGGCTGGGAGGGGACACAGCTGGGACAGGTGACCCCAACTGACCACAAGGATATTCCAGACCATGTGACATCATGCTCAGTATACAGAGTGTGAGGAAGAAGAGGAAGATGGGCATATTCAGAGCATTTTTCTTCCCAAGTAACCATCACGGCACATGATGAAATCCCACTTTTCTAGAAGAGGCTGAGCACCTGCCTGCCCATAGGAAACAGAATTAACTCCTTGTTTTGCTTTGTGTTTCTTGTGTTGCTTTTGCTTTTCCTATTAAAATGTCTTTAGCTCAAGCCAAGAGCTTTCTAAATTTTACCCTTCCAGTTCTCTCCCCCATCCTACTGGTGTGGGCATGGGGCTTGGTGGCTGACTGGGGTTAAACCACAAGACCAGGGAAGGGGGCAGGAATTACACCTCTGGGAAGAGAAGGTGAGTCGGGAGGCAGGAACCTTTGTCAGTCTTACACGAGTCTCTTAGAGCTGAACCAGTGGATCAAAGCCAATGAATCTGAACCAGAGCTCAGGGCATGGGAAAACCACAGCTCTGCTGAATTGCTTATTCCTGAGCAGATGCAGCTTCAGGCCTCCTGAAGGATCAGCAGCTTTGAGTTTTTGTCCCTACCTGTGCCACGAGAGGCTGTGGGAGCACAGGTGTGATGGATGCAGAGAGAGAGTCCTTGAAGCCTGTCTGCCACCCACCTGCCCCTCCTGCTCTGCGCTGTGAAGTTGCATCCAGCCTGCTTCATTCCAAGTGTCCAGCACAGGGAAACCCCACCTTTTGGTCAGAGCAGCTCTTTACCTGATTTTTAAAKGTAAAGCAAAATTAAAGATGTCTCTGAGAAATTTCTGAGAAACACACTGTACCGAAGGAAATCAAACCAAGGAAAGAGCCAGGAAGGGAAAGGATTTCTGATCCCCTTCAGGGCTGAATCTCGGGGAGCTTGAGCAGCCAGCAGGGAAGGCTGGAGCAGGGCTTCACCCCAGCCCTGCAAGCCGGGGGTGTTCGCAAAGCAGGGGTGAGTCAGCAGCTCCTGTTCCCTCAGCAAGAGTCATCCTGGCTTTTAATAGCTCCCCGTTAGCTCAGGGAGAAGGAGCAGCTGACCATGAAACAGCAGCAAGGACATCTGAGGTGGCCYAAAAATGTAACGTGTGAATGATATGTTTTTAAATAGAGTACACAAAGGGAAACAGACAACTTGGGATAAATCCAAAGCTGAAAATCCACTTTGGGGGAGTGAGTGAATGCGAGGTGAAGACCGAATTATCACATTGCTCTCAAGTGAGAGGGAAGGGTTGAGCTGTCAGACCTAGAGCCATTCCTGGGAAAGGAGTGAAAGATTTCCAAATAAAAGACACTTTGAGTGGGAAAGGCTCATGATTCTCTGAACCCATCAGCTATGGGAATGTTCTGGGCTCTCAGCTGTCCAGCTGGCTCAAACCCTAATGCATTACAAGGAAAATCACAAATCCTTTCCAGAGCAGATATCACGTCTAGTGCTTCTCCCCTCTCAGCAGGTGAGCTGCCACAGCAAAGGAAGGAGCCTAGCCCGAGATGATTTCTTCTTCCAAGATCCATACCTGGCAGTTTTATTACCTTACCTCTTTGGTGGCCATAACCTAATTGCTTAGTATTATTTTCCTGAAAAACCTCCATGCTCTGGGTTCAAACTGTAATTTGGAGATGACTGTAATTTCCACCCCCCTCCTTTTTTCCTCTGCTGAAAAACAGATATTATCCTTCTGCCTCAGCCCCTTCTCACCCTCCCATGTCCTTACAGCTCCCTGAAAGTGTTGCAAGCRGTTCAGAAGCAGCTTCAGCTGACTCCGTAAGTACTCGGGGGTGTCTGCAGGTGTCGGTATCTGAGTCCTTCGTTCCGGTTCACTCGTCTCTAACTCATCCCTTCTCACACCTGGTCTGTCTCATCTCTTTATACAGCGTTGCCTTACACAGCTTGTTGCAGTTATTTCTTTATTCYGAGCGTTGAAGAATGTGCTGAATGCTTCAGCCTCATCTGTGTCATCTGCTATTTGCTGTCACGGTCCCACCGGGCCAGGCTTCCCTTTGTCGTCTCCAGCTTTGAAGGTATTTCTGGAGCTTTTTTTCCCTGCGCCCTCTCTGCTCCTCGCCAGCCTGGCGTGTGCTGGGAGTGCTGTTTCTGTTCCAGAGCGATTGTGCTGCCGCTCTCCACGCTGCGCACTCACGTGTCCTCGCTCCCGTTTTCTTTATTCTCGAGCCCTAAAGAGCTCGCAAAGCTGCTGTAATGGCTTTTACTCTTCTCCCTTTCCTCTGCATCAGAATCATTTGCTCTTACAGAAAGGTGTTTCGCACTGCAAACAAGGGACAGAGGTGTGGGGAGATGGCACTGCTGGAGGACACCYCCGAGGGGTCCCTGGGTATGGGCCCTCTCTTTGAGCCTTCCCATGAGAGGGGCTGATCTGGGAGTGGAGCAGGCAGAATCCGAGCTGCACCGTGGGCTCCTCTCTGATCTGCACTCCCTTCCACCCGTTTTGTTTTGATAATCTCACCTCTTGTCAGTGGCCATCTGGGGATGGATTTCCTGCCAGGCTAATTAACACTTATGGCACTCCTCTTTTCCCACATCCCCTTCTGGCCGTGTCTCAGCCCGGTGCAGACACTGGTGGGAGGTGCTGTTAAGGTGAGAACTGCCAGGGCCACGGGACACGATGGCCCTGAGGGCAGTGCAGCAGCACCGAGGATCCTGTGGCCTCGTCTCGGTGTCTGTCACACAGAGACCAGGGGGCTGCAGGCTCGAGGGAAACACGGACTGCTCTCCCCTGAACRGAGGACGAGCAGAGGAGCAGCTCCCTGGATTGTAGCTCAGGGTATTTGTACAACAGAATTTTATGTATATATTATGTGTTTGACTGGGTTCTTCAGTCCATGACAAAACTTCTTTGGAAGACACCAGGACTGGCATCCCTGAAGTGATATGGAAAACACGCTAAAAGGTGTGTGTGAAGGTCGGCTCAGACTGTGAGATCCAAGAGAAGGCTGGAGATGTTTTGTGCCAGCTTCAAAGAAACATGGATAATGAGGAACCATTAGAAATTTCGTTTTGTGCCAAAATGCAGCTTAATAGAAGAGTAGGAGAGAGCCACAGGGGAGCTGGGTAACTGCTGTCCTGTCGTGCCCCAATACCTGTTAAAATTGATGTGTCTTAGCCGAGCTGGACAGCTCAGACGTGGAACCAGGAGTATGAGACCTTTAAAGTGGAGTATAAATACTTAAACCTGTTTCTACCTTAAAAAGGGACTTCCTGGAGTCTTCAGCTGGTTCTCCTGACTTGGACTCAGGTCAGGCTTGGCATGGGAATGCTCTGAAATCATTCAGTTGCTTTGTGTCCTTGGACAGAAGAAGTTATTTTTCCTGGGCCAAGTTTGAATCCAAAATCTGCTTGGCCAGRAACCTTTAATAGCTGGCGATCCTTCAGCTGCTCTGCCCTAACAGGCACAGGAAAGAGGTGCTGGTTTTCAGCAGCTTGAGATACAATACAAGGTTGCTTTTTGCTTGCCTGGGTAAGCCCCAGTGTGAAGGTCACTGGGTTAATTTCTGACTCGCARCAATTTAAATGTTGGTAATCCAGCCCTCAGTGAGCAAATTCAAATTTTCTTCTTATCTTTAGATGCCATCCAGCTCCTGCTTTGGGACCCTGGTGATGTTTTTGGCACACTCTTGCCTGGCTACTTTATAAAAACAGAAGAGATGTTTATAGAACAGCATCATTCATTCCTTTGGAAGCAGTTTCTGTGTCCTGAGCTGTCCCAAATAACTGCTTGGGAAGAAAAAGTGACATAAATTCAGTGCATCAAACTGACTCGGGACATAGATTAGGTTCTTAAAAGATGAAGTTCTTTTCTTGGTCTGGAGCTGGAGACTGGTGGTGTGTGAGAGGTGTTGGYGGGGAGGTGCCTCTGGAGGGCTCTGGTCCAACAGCTGCTGTAGCAGGACTGTCACCAGCACTAGGACAAGCCAACTGCTCTTTTCAGCAGCCAGACATTGGAAAATTCCAAGGATGCAGAACTCCCATCTCTCTGTGACCTGCTCTCAGGCTGCACCACCACCCAAGTAAAAATGTTGTTTCCTCATGCGAAGTTTGAACTTCTCGAGCTGTAACATGTGGCTGTTGCCCCATTTCCCCACTGCCCCTTGTTGCACTGGCTGTTATGGCTGGGAAGTTTGGCTCTGTGATCCTTAGGRCTTCCCTTCCGGGAGCTGCAGGTTCCTCCTCCATCTCCATGGATCCACCTTTTCACCTGGCTRGACAAGCCTGGCTCCTTCAACCCTCTCTGCAAGACTTATGCCTCTGACCATGGTGGCAGCTACAGTTGGACCTTCTCAGGTTCCTCCAAGCACCTTTAGGACCGAGGATGTGAGTTCTGAGGGGATGATGGAATCATAGAAGCGCAGAACCATTGAAAAGGGTTGAAAGGCCCTCTGAGATCACTGAGTCCAACCTTTCCCCCAGCACTGCCAAAGCCACCGCTCACCCATGTCCCCAGGTGCCACATCCACAGGGCTTTTGAATACGTCCAAGGTAGCTTCCCTCAGTCTTCTGGCCATGCTCCTCCTAAAGTGCACCAGTCTGTGCTTTATATTTTTGGCAATAATTTGGTGTATCTTTTTTGCAATTGGAGCTCACCTTTACCTTAAAATTCAACCTTGTGTCTGCTGTAACCCCTGAGTCTTCTCCAGCACTGGCAGACTTGATTTTGATGGAAAATGAATGGATTTGTTGGACCTGATATGAAATATTAAGTCTCCATTCAAGGTGACATTTCATAAATTACATTCCAGCGAAATCAAGGAGCACTGAAATATTTTTTCAGTAAAGGTTTTTACACCTATCAGGAAACACAACTGGGATGTCATCCTTGGAGTAAAAGCCAGGAAGGCTGAGGACCACCAGGGCTCTTGTGCTGTGATTTTGGTTCTATAAATATGAAAAAAAATGAAGCTGTGTTTCTGGGTGTGCAGTGCAGGTGCTTTTCCCTGGTCCCAGTGTCTGTAGAGCCTGTGTGTGGCTCTGTGTGATCCCTATCAGGACACACACACACATAGGAAGTTTGGCCGTGCATCCAGGCCTAGCTAATGAAGAAAAACAAGGGACATGACCCCACACATTGTGGGGTGTTTCTGTTCAGCTCTCAGCCTCTCCAGCATCTCCTGGGCTCTTGGCTGTTCTGGGCTGGCGCTGGCCTGGCAGGCTGTGAGCCTGGATCCCGCGGTGCCAGCCCATGGGGAGTCACACCGACCCAAACATCTATCCAGCCCGTTATTCTTTTCTCTATTCCCACCAGACTGGGATCTTCATTTCTGAACTTCTGATACTGTTGCCATCAAATCCAGTTTGGAAGTAAATAAATAAAAAAAAAGACAACATAACAATGCAGAGACTTGTCCTTCCCATCACGCAGCATTCCAGCTCTGAGCTGGGGGAAAGGCTCTGGGGTGCCTCTGTCTGCTGAGGGCTCCAGCAGAGTGCCCTTGTGCCTCACCTCTCCCCTGCAGTGCCCCCGGGCTGCCTGAATCAACACCAGTGTGACCGTGGCTTCTGTGGCCACAGCCTCCACACAGCTTTGGTCTCCCAGCTGTCCCTCCGAGTTCTGTTTCACTTCCCACGCTCAGAGGACCCCGTGAGGCACTGCAGCTCGGCGAGAGGGACATTCTGCCTCTGTTCTCTCCCGTGCACTGCAGCTCTTCCCCTGCCCTGGGCCCTGGCGCGGGCAGGACGTGCTGGTTCTGGGGCTGTGGGCCCTGTGCGGGTGCTGCTCGTGCTGCTCTCCTGCTCTGAAGTCCTTTGTCACACAGGTTTTCCCATGCTCTGGGTTCAATCTGGGCTCAAGGTGGGCAATCACAGAGCTGTCAGAAGGGGTTTTGTGCAGGCTGTGGGCCCTGGACAGCCCTGAACACTCTCTGGTCTGATGGTCTGATGGCTAATTCATCTCCAACAAAAGCTGTGTCATACTTCAGTTAGCTTGGGCTCATTCCAGGATCACTCCACAGGGTCTGACATGTGTGCCTTCCAAATTGAAGAGCCCTTTGCTCTCAGAAGTACCTTCACCTTTTACCTGAGGAGCTCAGTGTGCTGAGCTGGTCTAGTTTTAGTTTCCCAGCACTTAGAAACTGAGCTGAGCTTTCCTATGGACACTTGCAATTTTTTTATTGACCTTTTGAAAGCACGGGGAATGGACCTGAGCACAGCCTGTCCTTTGCCTCAGCAGGGCTGGCAGCACTGCCCCGCAGGGTGCTCGTGCCAGGGCTCAACAGGCCAAGCTGCTGGGCAGTCCCTGATGCTCAGCATCTGGGACATCCCCAGAGCACCCAGTGGAGTGAAAACCAGGGATCCCCGCGGCCTCTACACCTTCCAGTGCTGGGAGCTTCTAGAAGATGACCTGCAATCGGGGCAATCCATGTGCCCCCCCCCCGGGAAACCCGGAGCCCCCGGCACACATCCCACAGGCAGCAGCATGCAGAGTTTGCTCACCCTCTCCGGGCATTGGGATCCCTCACATGCACCAACTATCAGCCAAAAACTGCAGGCAAAGGCAATGCAGGCAGTGTCTCATTTGTGATGCTGTTATCACAGCACCCACAGGTGTCTCCAACACACCTGGGTCACCGTGACCTGTCCATAAAGCCAATGTCCTTGGAAGGGAAAGAGTGCCAGCCCTTCTGGTGAGGAGCCCTGAATTAAGAAATGTGGGTGGAGGGAAATGGAGGTCTCAGGCACCCAGAACCCCAACAACAAACGAGCAAACTGAGTGGATTAACTGAGTGCATCTGCTTGGCCTGGAGCCACGTTGGACTATTAACAATTGCTTTAAGCAAGACCATTAATGAGGACCAGGACAGGAGCCAAGCACACAAGCGAGCAATGGGTTTGATTATCCTGACTCAAACACTGAGCTGATGTCTGCCATTCCTGGGCAGCTGGGCTGTCCCGTTCCTGAGATCCAGCTTTGCCTCCTGAGCAGAGGTTGCAGATTTCTCCCACCTGCAGGAGCCTGTACTGTACAACTTTCCCGTGCAATTCTCCCAACAAGAGGTGTTGCATCCATGTCTTGATTCTCCACCTTGCCTCACCCTTCAGCCAGGACATCACCGAATGACTGTCGAGGTGAAGCCATCRTAATGTATTTGAGCAGGTCACTTGAGTGCCCTGGGAGTGGCACCTGCCCAGCTGCAGCCCCAGAGCTCCTTGATAGTCCTTCCCTGTCCTCACTGCTGTCACTGCTGTCACTGCTGCCAGTGCACAGTGTGCCCAGAGCCATGGCTGCATCCCTGTGGCGGGACTGGAGGAACCCTGCTCCTGGGGAAACACAATCCCTGTSGGATGGTCCAGCCCCTGGGGTTTGCACAGGGCCCTGCTGCCCCAGCTGAGGCGATGCCCTGCATTGCAGCTGCTCCTGGGGATGGCAGGTCCTGTGTGATGAGTGAGGTTGTGCCTCGTCTCTCCCGGACTGAGAACCATCCCTTCAACCAGGGTGGGCAGCCTTGGATCAACTGCCTTCAACCTCAGCCCTGAGCTGTGGGGTCTGGGGGGTGGTGGAAGTGCCCACTGAGTGAAACCTGTGAGATTCTGCAGACACTTGTGCATGTGCTTGTCACCCAGAGAAGGGACAGAGGCAGTTGGGAAGGCTGTGGAGCAAAGTGGTCCTTGTCTCTCTGGYTTCCCAGATCTGGAATATTGGCTTGTGTGCTAATGGCCCTCCTGGCTTTTCCCTTTCCTGGTGACCCTGACCAAAGGTCAGCAGCTTTTGATTAGGCAAATACTTTGTCAAAGCAGGACTTGGAGCTCTCTGCAGCCTCTGCTGAAGTGATAGGATGATTCACAGCGAGGGCAGAGGAGCAGAGCAGACGTCAGCAGCACCAGTGTTTGCTGTCACTGCTGCCTGGGGTTGTGCTGTCAGCACCATGGAGCCCTCCCCACGTGCTGTGTGTGACACCAGGGCTGGGATGGCAGCTGCCGCTCCAGGGCTGTGCTGAGACTCTCCAGACACACCTGAGAGAGCTTCTCCAGTCCAGGTGAGCGGTGGCAGTGAGGGTGAGGCTGGTACCTGCCGCCTTCACATCGGGGAACAAGGAGAACTTCTACTATGGAGCTGTAATTATCCCTATATCCCCAGTCACCCTGGGCCATCCCAGCAGCCAATGCAATAAAATACAGGTACATAGTGGGTGGTGAGGGCTGGGAGGTGATGGAAGAGTCTGTAGGCCACAACCCAAGAAAGGGCTGAGTAACCACACCAGCTTGAATCCCAAGTCTATTCAGGAGGAGGCTCTCCTCTACCAAAACCGGGGAGCAGAGTATGGAAATAATCCCCAAACACAAACACCTCCTGCACCAGGGACTCTGGCAGGGCACAGGTCAGAGGTGGGGGGAAATGTCCTCTCTGTGGCATCTTCCACAGGCACTGGGCATGGTTGAGGGCAAGAGGTGTCAGACTGGACTTATCTCACCTAACTTTAGACTCTTCTAAAGCAATGTCTGCACATGAGTTGGTTGCCTGCAGTTCTGGCAGGGYGTGTTTCACTTGATATTAAAAGTCTCTTTTAGAATGAGAAACACATTTCTTTCTCTCTACCCRCTACAAAGGAAGGCTGTGGCTCAGTTCTACATGCTTATATTCGGTGGAYGAATTCATCAAGGCTGAGAATAAAAAGGGTAGATAAACTATTTGCATAGCTAAGGAAGCATAAAAGCCTTGCTTACACCAAATGAACGGCTTTGATTCCCTGCAGGACATTGCTGGGACCTGGGACAAGGACAAGGATGTTCTCTGACGAGATTTCAAGTCCCGTCCACTTTGTATCCATCTGTTACTATCCCATCTCCAATGCCAAGGATTAGCACAGCAGAATGATTCTCAGTATTTTCAGAGAGCAAGGTATATTTTAAGAAAAAAACAACCAGAACTGCATCTTCAGAGTTCTCTCTGGTGCACGGACAAAAATATCACCATCTGGAGATCTCACCTCAGGGAGGAGCCCCTTGAAAGCTGCTGGTCCCTCCCCTGGAGCGGTGATGGGATTGGGATAACAGGAAATCTCAGTTCCAGCCCAGTGGTATCAGTGCAACTGCTTGAACTCAGGCTTAATGAGGAAGTTCTGTGAGGGGTCAGGGGAAATCCCAAAGGCAAGGATTCGAGCACAGTGTAATGGGACACACATTGTCAGGAAAGAGAGGGATGTGTGTGGTATGCTAAGCTCTCTTATGCTTGGTACAAGTCCAAGGATGCCCCTGGGGCTGTGCCAAGCTTAGCARACCATAAGGTGGGTTGAAAACAGTGCAGCAAAGAAGAAAGAGCAGAGTGTCCAATGGAAGTGGTGGAAAGATCCTCTGAATATGAAAACTAAAGTCGACCAGATTGGAGCCCCGAGCTGAGACTCACAGGCTTTATGAATGCAGCTCAGAACGACCCCCTGTAACAATGAAACCAGAAAGCGATTGCTGGAGGATTGTGGAGTGGAGATATGAAGTGTTTGCACAGCTATTGGAAGAGAACAATGCTGGGAGGGAAATGGATCCTTGACCGACTGCAGGGCGGATGAAGTTACCGACGGCTCCAGCGAGCTGAGGCAGCTGCTGTACTCGCAAGTTTTTCTGTAAAGGGAAAATGGAATAAGTCCAGAGAACAAAGAAATGACAGCAACTTTACAAAGCAATTTGTTGGAAACTCAGGTTTGGAGGTTCTGGGGAAGTGCATGGGGCAAATGTCCGAGTGAACGGGTTTTGGGGAAGGTAAAGGAAATAACCGTTGGACTTTTCAGGCTGTAGAGGGTGTGTACTACGTGTGGGTGGATAGTTTTGACTTATTATAAGCTAAAAAATGAATCTTTATTATCCTAGACCAGAGCTCAGGAACATGGCCTGAATAACTTGCAGGACTGTAGAGCAAAAGGATGGGGCAGGTTCTTGGAGGACCAGGAACTGCTCTTTGGCCTGGAGGTGACACAAATGACACAGTGGTGTGTCACACAAATGGTGTGGCTGGTGCACGAGGCTGAGCAGGCGTTCCTTCTGTGCAGGAGCCTGTGCCCAGGTCTCTGGGAGCATTCCCTGTTGTGCTGTGTGTGGTATCGAGTCCTGCAGGTTCTGTAGAGCAGGAAAAATGCTGGGACATACTGGATTATTCCCATGTGGAAGTGGTGTATTGGAATAACTCTTTTCTGTTAGTGTCACATCACACCCTAAACAGGCTCAGTGACACCAGCACAAACTTGGGGACTAGACTCCCCTAAACATTGACTCCAAAGCCACAGCAATGGCAGAGGCAGCAGATATGAACTGGGAGAGTCTGAAAGAGCAGCACAGAGTTCCTGCAGCCTGTACTGGGAGAAACAGCAAAGACCACCAGGAGATGGAATTTGCATGCAGGAATGAGGTCAGATTTGTTAGGGGTTTSCCTGTCCTAGACCCCAACAGAGGTGAAGCAGCTGCAGCTCCTTGTTCCCAGGTGCCAGGTGAGTCWGATCAGGATGAAAGAGCAATAGTGGAACATCTACATATTTGCATATATCCTATATGGGTCCCTGCAGCAGCTGGGCTTGGACAGTCCCCCAGTAGCTGTCCCTGGATCCCAGGTCTCCCTGGTTCCTGACATCAAGAAATAGGAGCTCCTGATACCCACACCCTGCTCCTGTTGCTCAGAACTGTTCACACTATAGGGCTTGTGGGGCACTGAGTTCTTGTGCTCTGCCTTCCATTCCCTGCCTTTTGTTCTTCCTCTAAACGTCCCAAAATGCCTTGTGCAACCCCCAAATGCCCTTCCTGGAATCACATAGCACGTCCCATGACCCTTCTCAGCCTGTGAGTCTGTCTGGAGAGCTGCTCCCACTGGACCATGAGGTTGATGATGGACCATGATGGACCACGAGGCTGTGGCTGCCCTCCTGTGCCTGGGAGGAGCTGGGGTTGGGAGCTGTGCTCACTCTCTCTGGGTTACTTGGGCTCCACCCCTGTTCCTTTGTGTTTGTGGAGATGAGCCAACAAGAGCTGCAAAGCTGCATTTGCTAGGGAAAGGTGGCCTGGAACACAGCGTCTCTTAGAGAACAGCAACAATGAGAAGGACCTTGAAGAGTTATTGGATGGGAAAATTAGACACGGAGAAGAAGAAAAGGTTAAAAGCTGTAAATAATCAGTGCAGACAATATTAGTGAAAGAGTGTCAACAGAGCTGCACTTCCCGTTGTTTCAGAGACAAAGAGCCTGGGATGTTGGAGCACTTGGCAACAGCTTCTCCGAGGCTGGGCTAAAAGCACCTTGTTGATAGGAGCTGCTGAGAACTAAGGGCAAAAATGGATTTTTTCTCAGGGGAAGGTTTGCAAGGAGGAGAAATTCAGAGAGAAGTCCAGACAGCGTGTTTTGCCGAGCTCTGGCTGAGGACCATCTTCCCAAACCAGAATCATTCCAGCTCTTGGGAACAATGACAGTCTCTGTACTGTTCAAGGGGCTTCTGGGACTTCACAAGTGCACTGAGTATTGTCTGGCAAGCTGATGAAGATGTTCAAGAGGAGTGACATGAGTGTTTGTCCTCCCTGAGGACAGGTCTTTCCTTCTTTGACTGAAGATGCTTTGCAGCCAACATCCTTCTTTCCTGAGCATTAARCACTTCCTCCATCTGAAAAATGGGCAGTTACTTTGACACTGGAAACAATATRTTTAGGAGTTTGTCTGGAATAATATTTGTATCTGTTATTTCACTGCCCCATAAATAATTCTAACCAAAACCACTGCTGGGTTTTCAGATCCTTTTCCTGGAATGCCTCGTGTTCACTGTTCTGGGATCATGGTAGGGAATGCCTTCACCTGGACTGCTGGGAGAGCTGCATGGAGCCCTTTGGAATGACACTCCTGGTGATGCTCCTTGCTCAGCAGTACAGACACTGCTTTGTGTGACTCCTGCAGAGATCAGGGTCTGCCCTGGGAGCCAGACAAGAATTCTCAAGCTCTTGATTCCGAGGAGCCTGCAAAGGCACTTGACCATAGTCTCGAGGTACTTGACCATCACTTCTCCCGATCCAGGTCTCTGAAGGCTGACTGGGAGAGCTRAGACTGTTCAGCTTGGAGAAGAGAAGGCTCCAGGGAGACCTCAGAGCCCCTCCCAGTGCCTAAAGGGGCTCCAGGAGAGCTGGAGAGGGACAAGGGCCTGGAGGGACAGGACACAGGGAATACCTTCCCACTGGCAGAGGGCAGGGTTAGATGAGATATTGGGAAGGAATTGTTCCCTGGGAGGGTGGGGAGGCCCTGGCACAGGTTGCCCAGAAAAGCTGTGGCTGTCCCTGGATCCCTGGAAGCGTCCCAGGCCAGGCTGGATGGGGCTTGGAGCAGCCTGGGCTAGTGGAAGGTGCCCCTGCCCATGGCAGGGGGTGGCACTGGATGACCTTTAAGGTCCCTTCCAACCCAAACCATTCTGTGACTCTGTGAATCTACAGGCAACTGAAGCCCATGTGAGTGAAAGGTTTCCACAAGGGACAAATTCTGATGTTGCAGCAAAGGAAGAAAACTCCAGCAGGACATCAATGTAACAATGAAGAGCAAACTCCTGCCAGAATTGCTGCAGTTCTTGCCCTTGCTGTCACAGGCTGCACTGGATGTTTGGTTAGAAGGCCTCCAGGGAACCCTGGTGTCCTGTGCTCCATAGGAAATGTCTAAGGGATTGAGAGTCTTCCCTGGACGTCATCAGGGAGGGGATATCCCAAGTCTCAAGGAGTCTTGTTCCTGTGCCAGAGTCCAAAGCACTGTGTGCAGCCAGTGCCCCACAGGTGCCCAGACCCTGCTGCTGGGAAGGGGCTCTCCCAGTCCTGGAAGGAGCTCTCCCAGTGCTGGGAAGGGGCTCTTCCAGTCCTGGAAGGAGCTCTCCCAGTTGCAGCCTGTGCCATTGGGCACAGTGATTGCCTTGGCCACAGTTTGAGTCCAGTGCCCTGTGACTGCTGTGGTATTGGGTGGATGTGAACTCAAGGTTTCTGATCTGAGTTTTATTGCCTYTTCTTTCAATTTTCTGTGTTCCAAATAAGAGCTCTGAGGAGAAATTGAGCTGCAGGCTGTTATTTTTATAAACTATTAGCACTTTCTGTCCGTTAGCCATTCTGACATCTTCCAGCTCCCTTTCATGTCTCTCCCTGTGTTCCTTGCTGTCTTTGTCAGCTTTCCTTTCCTCACCAAAATGTTACCTACTGCCCAAGGTTGAGGATGACCCCACACATCATAATCTCTCTGACACATCCAAATTTATTCCCTCCCTCCTGGCCTCTGTACTTCCTCTTGCTGGAGCTGATGAAGCCACAGGGGTTAAGAAACCAAACATCTTTAATGCAGACAAATAGGAAAAGGAACAGAACAGCACAAAAAAATATTTCTTCAAACTGTGCCCTCAACTTTCAGCTACCTCAGGGTTTCATGGTTTATACCTTCCAAAGTGAGACATTTCACACTCCATGGAGATTGCAACACTTTAGATGAGACTTCCCAAGCTGGTAACCCCTGGTGCACCGAATACACCCAGATTTCAGYCCCTGGCATTTCTCTTCCCACCTCACAGCAGCTGCTCCTGCACGGGCAAGCACTGACTTCTGTCCCCACTTAAACCCTGGGCTAAGACCAGAGCTGGAAGCCCAGGACCWGCACTCTGGGAGCAGCGTGGCCACAGGGGCCCTCAGTGCCTTTAAAACCGTGTACCTGTGTGAGCTGAGGGCTATAAAAGCACACAGCTCCTCGTTGGGGTTTATGTTCCAATGCAAAGCTCATTTTGCTGTCTTCTATTAAGATTTTTATTATTTTTACCTTTTGAGGTTCATTAAGGTTTTTATTGACAAAGTTTCAACCGAAGTTTATAATTTGCACAAAATAAAAACAGCTTTCATAAAAGCTCTCCCCAAAGCTTGGGGAATGTTCCTGCAGCTCTTCCCCTCTGAGGCCAACAGCTCTGCTTGGGATTTCCAGTGGTTTGCTGGAGGAACCTCTGCTTGCACCAAAGGTCTCACAGGAGGCAGGGAGTGCTCCTGCCAGCATCCTCATCCTCACTTGGCTCTTCCCTGTGCCTGCCTCGGTGCCCAGCTGGAACTACTCAGGATATTCTCARCTTTGCTCTTCCCTCCTGCCTGAGTGCCAGGCAAAAACTTCATCAGCYRGACACAGAGGGCAATTCTCCTAAAAGCCATGAATTTCCTGCCTTGAGGATCACCAGGAATTGTGGACAGTTCTGATCAGAGAAGCTGCAGCCGTTTCTTAATATCTGAATATTGCCCCAGCCAAAACTCCATCACAGAGTGTTGGGGATTCCCCAGCCTTGGAGGTGCACGTTGGAATGTTGCTGCCAGTGGCTGTGTGTTGAGAAAGAACAAATGTGTAAATCAGATCCTCCAGTAAGAGGGAGATGCTACAGAAATGCAAATATATTGAGACCACTTGTCTTTCCCAGGCTCTGAGACCCAGTGTTTTGAAGACAGGACGGATTAGACCCTCTCCCAGGAACAGGAGTGTTCCTTTGGCTGGAGAAGTCCCCTCAGCACAGCAGAGGACAGAGCTGTGCGGGCTGCATGGCCCCTCTCTGCTGTGCTGTGATCRATGGCTCAGGAAGACTCTGGAGGGAGTTGTCTTGTGTTGTGTTTTGTGTTTGGTTACATAAAATATTTCTTCCATCCACAAAGTTCCTCCTGTTAGTCTGAAGTGGTCTCTCCCCCCGAATTTTCAGTTCTGGCCCTGAAGTGTCCGTATGGCGAGTCCTGGAGCATGAGGGATTGGATTTTACAGTGCATTTATCACGATCCAAAATACTCAGGGAAGAGGGCTGTTTCCCTGTGAGTCCATCCTTCACTGTCCTGGTTGTCACTCACACCCCAAGGCACRGTGGGGGGAAGGCAGAAATCCTCTGCTTCTTTGGACAAGTTCTTCAAACACTTGTTAAACTCCTGGAGCTGCAGCCCCCTCTGGGCTGCCGGGAAAAGTGAGCACTGACATCCACCCGTGTGTTGACAACCAGAGCAACACCCCATGGGGAGCCCTTTCTGTCACCTGCCGTCGTGTTCAGCGGGGCCGGGAGGACACGGAGTTCACAGGGATCACCGGGATCACCGGGATCACCAGAGCCATTGCCAGCAGTCACTCCTCTCAGCATGCAGCCAGCCTCGTGGGGCCTGGAGTTTGTGCTAAATCAGCACATAAAAACACCACTGCTCTTTCCTGGTGATTTGAATTCTGTGCATTGGTGGAAGGAAAGACTCCTCCAACACTTCATCTAAATCGTTATTCATGCTCAGTTTACTGTTTGTCTGGTTTTTTTAAACACAACTGACATTCATCATAAATGTCTCATGAGTAAACAAAGGTGTTAATCTATTTGCTAAGCACGGCTGCTGTTTGCTCTGCTGCAGAGAACATGACACAAAAACAGCCTTTCTCCGACACCAGTGTCAGGCACGCCTGAAAACCACCCTCCATCTGCGTCTGGGGACACGGAAAGATCAGGSATGTGGGCTGGGCTTCAAAGGCTGGGCTTGATCACCTTGGAGGTCTTTTCCAATGTTAATGGTTCTGTAATTCTGTGATGGAGAAGGAGCACGAGGCGAGGGCAGCTGTGTGATATTGATGCAGGACGTTGTTGTCACTCGAGCCCCAAGACACCCCGCTCCAGGTTCCCATGCCAGGGCACAGAGCTGCACCACACAGGGCAAGAAATGGGAAAGACTTGTCCTCCTGACACCTCTGTCAGATGTCCTGCTGGACCCCAGCCCTGCTGTGAACCCAAGCAAGGGGGTGTGATGTAGGCACAAGGAAATCTCCTCCTTGGGCAGGCTTGGCCAGGACATCCCAAGCCCCTCCTTGCTCACATTTCATTGCAGGGTCCATCAGATCCTGGATCCTGAGTCCCTGCTGAGGGAAGGAGGGAGGGAGGGAGGGAGGGAGGGAGGGAGGGAGGGAGGGAGGGAGGGATGGAGGAAGGGAGGGAGGGAGGAAGGAAGGAAGGAAGGAAGGAGGGAAGGAAGGAAGGAAGGAAGGAAGGAAGGAAGGAAGGAAGGAAGGACGGACGGAAGTTCTTGCTGTTTTGCTCTTCAGGTGAGAGGAGGATTTCCTGGGATGGAGGGGTTCTCTTGATGCTTTGAGGGGCTTGCTGAGACCTTGTGCCAGCACCCACAGACCTTTCAGTGTAGATGCCCAAATCTCAGGGGCATCTGACCCTTGGCCTCCCAGGGCTGTCCATGGGTGAGAACATGGCCAGGCTCGGTGTGCAGAGATCAGCTGCTCCAGGGCACCTGTCCTCCAGCCTGGCCTAAAAGATCCTTCATGTGCCATAAGAGCAACTGCTGCTCCCTCCTACCACCACCCCGGGCTGGGCAGCACCAGCCGGACCAGCTGCAGTGGCATCGTTGTCCTTCAGCCGGCCTTGTGCTCTTTCCAGTGGGGTACCCAGTGCCAGCGTGTCCAAGGAGGAAGATCCCCGTTGGTCCTCAAGGCAGGAAATTCATGGCTTTTAGGAGAATTGCCCTCTGTGTCTGGCTGATGAAGTTTTTGCCTGGCACTCAGGCAGGAGGGAAGAGCAAAGTTGAGAATATCCTGAGTAGTTCCAGCTGGGCACCGAGGCAGGCACAGGGAAGAGCCAAGTGARGATGAGGATGCTGGCAGGAGCACTCCCTGCCTCCTGTGAGACCTTTGGTGCAAGCAGAGGTTCCTCCAGCAAACCACTGGAAATCCCAAGCAGAGCTGTTGGCCTCAGAGGGGAAGAGCTGCAGGAACATTCCCCAAGCTTTGGGGAGAGCTTTTATAAAAGTGCATTTKATTGGTGTAACTTACAAACTTCTATTGAAGCTTTGTCAGTAAAAGCCTTAAGGAACACTGRATGGTGAAAACAATAAAAATCTTAATTGAAGTCAGCAATAGCAGCTCTGTCCTGGCAGACACCCTTGTCACCTACAGCTGAGAGTGTCCTTGGGGATGGCCAGGCCACAGGCAGCCTGGAGCAGCGTGTGCTGTGGGGCAGAGCAGCCCTGCAGAGCATCTCCAGGACTCCTCCTCCCACCTCAGCCTCCAGCAGTTACAAACTGGCTCAGCCCTGTGGTGGGAGGTTTAGTAATGTCCTTTCCAGAACGCGTTAGTGTTAACTCTGCTAATTGGATATTCTCATTATCCATATGAATTCCRGTCCCGCCGGTGTTCTGCACTACAGATGTGCAAATCCAGCTTTCTAATGCGTTGCTCAGGCGTTTCTGGGTTGTGCTCAGCGTGATTTAAGTGGAGAACAGTGGTGGCTGATGACTGCAAAGGCATCTAAGTGTGCTGGGGATTTAAACTGAATGGCTCAGACACATTGCTTTGAAAAGTGGCTTCTCCGGGAAGAAAAGGGATTTTCGCAAGGAATTTCACTGGGTGAATATTAAGCCAATTTGGCTGTAGCTCCTTGGGAGAGAGGATATCTGTTCCTCACGTTTATCCCCGGATCCAGCCGGCACAAACCAGCACAGCCATTTAATGGGCTCGGGAGTGCTGCTGAYTGAACACTCCCCTCCCTGCTCATTTCCTGGAAATTGCTTGAAGAGCCCAATCGTTCCAGCCCTTGGCCAGCTGAGGGGTGAATGCACCTCCTCATGTTTACTCCTGGACGTGAATCAGCCCCTGATGTACTTTATTTTTGAATGGGGAAGGTTTGGAACTTCCCTGTGTTGTAAGACCAAGCCCRGAAATGAGAAGCTGATGGAGGTGACCGAGGCAGAGGAGCTGGAAAACTCGAGAGGGCTCGGTTGTTCCCACTGTGTTGGCAGATGGAAAGGAAGGGGCCGTGGCACTCCAAGTGGGATTAGAGCTCTCTGGATCTGCTTCTCACTAAAGAGGTTTTTTCTTTAAAAACATAAAAATCTTCGAAATACCCAAGTGCACCTTGGTGTGGTTGGAGATTTCTCAGATGCGGGTGTTGGTTTGCAACAAGAAAATTATCATCCACTATGGGAAAGGGGGACAAAGAGAAAGGGAGATCACAGGGCTTTTTCCAGTCTAATTTTTGAATCAGCTCCAGAAAGCATGTCTACACTAAAATAAATTGATGCAGGATATGTTTGTGTGGCTATTTTGCTACACCTGTAATTTCCCTCCTCCTGTTTATAAAAGCCTCAGAACATGATCATGGAATAAAACCAATAAAGAGCAATTCCAGCCAGTTCCCTCATTTATGAGATGAATCTCACACTGTGAATAATGAAGAGYGAATGGCTGAAGTAAATAGCTCACAATCAATCTACCTCGCTGGGCTCGGCAAACGCCGTCAAACGAGGGGCAGCACGGTCCGGCTGGATGCAAGGTCACTGTCTGCAAACAAAGAATGCAGGTTGCAATTACACAGCGGGGGATTGCACCCTGGGGAGCACCGAAGGAGTGGGGGATGCTCTGGAAAATGAGGCAGTCGGGATGTCCATGATCCAGGAGAGACAGTGTKAGCACACTAACAAATCTGAGGAACAGCTACACACAGCCAGGGGAGGTCAGGGCTGCTACCAAAAAATTAATGGAAAGATAAAAGTTCAAAATGCAAAGCCATGGCATTGCCACCTGCAGGGGATGAGCTCCTGCGAGACCTCAGGCAGTGGAAGACATYGGTCTCCAGCTGCTTGGTGTGAGCACAAGGGCAAACCTTGGTCTCTGATGTGCCAAGGAGCCACGTGTCAGGTGGGAGGTGAGTTTGATCTCTTGGGTATTCCCATGAACACCCAAAAGACCTTTGCTGAAGAACCAGAAAACAACTGACACCACCCAAATGCTCCTGAGAAGTAGCTTCTCCCTGTCTGGATGCAAGATTTCCACTTGCATGAGAAGATGGAATGGATCAAGCTGGGGCAATGGCAGTGCCTTCCATCTGGGCTGTGGTGTTGCAGCCAGTCCACCTTAATCCCACTCTGCCTCCCTGGTGATCCTGCAGGACCTGGAGCTGCTGAACACCTCGGAGGAGACACCACRGAGATCCAGGGCTCTGGGAACAAGCCCTGGAAGTGACCTGGATGGAGCCAGAGGATCTGGTGTGGCCTTTCAGCTGCCTTTGTCTGGCTGGGTAGGAGGGACAGGAGCCATGGCAGGACATATTGCACTCCTGTCACCATATTCCCAGCAAATCCAAGAACTTCTCCCCACCATTTCCTGCCCTGTCTCTGAGCCTCGAAAGGAGGGACCTGGCTGGTGGGGCTGGGACACACAGGTTGGGCTGGAATGGTGAGGAGCTGGTGACCCTGTGTGCCAGAAGGCTGATGAACATAAAGGAGTCTGAGGAAAGGAAGGAAAGCTGGGATGTGCAGGGATAGAAAAGGAGAAGGGGATGATCCACTGTCTTTGGGAGGTACAGAGGGAAGCAGGCAAGGAAGGCATGGTGAGCAGGGTCATAGCTGAAAAGTGGGGAATGGGCAGGACAGGGCTCCTGGAAGATTCCTTCATGGTCCAGTGCATCCAGGGGTTCCCTTGGACCAGAGAAAGGAGCRAAGGAAAAGGTCTGGAGATCATATGGCCCAGGGCCAATCGGTCATCAGACACCAGCATTGGCTGTGCCAGTGCTCCCAGGAYGCCTCTGCGGAGCTGCAGCCATCTGGGAAAGGGATTTTACTGGAAATGTGGAATRTGGGTGCTCACAGGCCTTTTATAACGTGAGTGTTTGCAGAGCACTCAGCTTTGCATGTGCACAGCCTTGAAGAAAAATGGAAAAAGCAAATCTGAGCTGGACATTCACTGCTCTTCAGGGAGGTCACCAGAGCTGCCCCTGACACCCCGACTTTGGGTGCTGAGGGCTTGTAGGTGTAACCTGTTGTCAGCAGTGCCACAGAGCCAGCCCTGGCTCCAAGAGGGTTCACACACTGCAGAGCAGGAAGGGTTAAGCCCTGCAGGTCTCAGATCAAGCAGCWTCTGTCTGGTATTGCCTTTCCTAGGAAAATTATGGATTCTTGGCASCAAGCTAATAAACCAATCAGCAGTAATTAGCATCTTTTGAGGAATGAACTGTCTGGTGGCATTCAAGTCGTAGAACATCTAGCCTGAGTGAAGGAAAGTGCGAAAGAGCTCTGAGCGAGGTGGGTCTGTGTTGTGAGGCTCTCTCTGGAGCACTGACCCCAAACCTGCTGCAGAGAAGGGGAGCTGGACTGACATTCCAGACCCACACAGCACTTCTGGAGCAAACTGGCTCTTCCACCTTCCTTTYTCCCGTGGGCTGCAGCCCTGCTTGAACAAGGAACATGCTCCCAATGGGCACACTGGGCATGGGGCTGGCCCAGATTTCGATCTGTTACTAAAATGGTGTTTTTTGCTTTGTGGAATGCCTAAATTTTTAATAGAAACACTTAAATGAAAGTGCAACCTCGCCAGTCCCAGGATTGCCCGCTGACATCTTCCTTTTCCAGCCAACACACTGAATTCTGCACTTCCTGTGCTCCCCCGTGTCCCCCGTGCTGCAGAGGAGCTGCTCTCCCAGAGGGACGGCAGCTCCTCTCCAGCACACACCAGGAAACATCAGGAAAATGATGCTGTCCTACCTTCAGGTTTGGGCCAGAAGAATTTCATAAGAATGAAGCATTCAGGAGAAGCTTGGATGTTTTCCCTGTGAATAAAAAAATTACCCTGAGGRTTTGCAGTCCGCAGAACCAACCGACCATCCCTCGGCCTCCCCTCCCGGTGACTTGCCATGGCCCCACACATGCTTAGAAAGGGAAGAGAGGGCACCTTGGCAGGTCTGTGCTGCCTGTGCCCCAGCACTGCTCCCTGCCAGAGCCCCCAGTCCTGCTGGCAGCACGAGCACCCCAGGGCTGCTGCCCTGCTCCCCCCGTCAGCCTGCGTGGGGGTGCCAGCAGCGCGGGGCCGGGCAGAGCGGTGATAAGAGGGTGAGAAGAGGCCCCCGAGGATGGTGACAGGAACCATATGGCACGTGTGCGGTGACATATTGCCGACAGACCTGCGCTTCCAGCTCCATTAGCCTCGATTAGAGCGGGTTGGGATATTCAGCACAGGTTCAAGTAAAAGTGCCTGGGATTGGTGCGCTGGGGCTCATCAGCGGGGCTGCTGGGCTGGCTCATCGGCAGCCAACGGGAAATGCTGGATGAGCACAGCCCCCCATGGCTGGGGAAGGAGGGTGATGCTGCCAGGGGACCCTTGGGGCTGGTCATGCTGCTGTGYCTGTTGTGCCTCAGCCTCTTGATGCTATGGGGAGACCTTAGAGCACCTTCCACTGCCTAAAGGGGCCTACAAGAGACAGGAGAGGGACTTGGGACAAGGGCCTGCACAAGGGGAGTGGCTTTGTGCTGAAGGAGGGTAGATTTTGTTTGGATATTAAGAAATGGTTCCCTGTGAGGGTGGGGAGGCCCTGGCACAGGKTGCCCAGAGGCTGCCCYATCCCTGGAAGTGTCCAAGGCCAGGTTGGATGGGGCTTGGAGCAGCCTAGGATAGTGGAAGCTGTCCCTGCCCATGGCAGGGGTGGGACTGGATGGGCTTTAAGGTCCCTTCCCACCCAAACCATTCCATGATTCCGTGATTCCATGAAATGCTGTGCTCGGGGCACACAAAGGAACAGAGGGAGGGCCACTGAGGGTTGGGGCTCAGGGAGAAAGGAGGTCCTGCCCAGCCTCGAGCCCTAAGCCCAGGAAA
Organism: Amblyornis subalaris; assembly: GCA_018881555.1. Lineage (NCBI taxonomy): Eukaryota > Metazoa > Chordata > Aves > Passeriformes > Ptilonorhynchidae > Amblyornis > Amblyornis subalaris. The sequence goes on from JACAXG010000236.1 coordinate 253,725, forward strand.
TGGCAGCACTGCTGAAGACATTGAGGCAGGAATGGGCAACCTTCTTCCTTCTGCATGTTGGAGATGAGTGCCAGGTATTTCAGCCCACCTTGCCCTCACACGCAGGCAGCAAGCTCTGCTCACCCTGGAGCCACACCCTGCCCCTGGCAGGAACTCACACATTCCCATTCAGCCTCTCTCCACAACACTGGTCTGTAACCACAGCTCGGAGCCTGGCAGAGCTTCCCAGGGAAATGTGACCAGTGACAGGAGTGATGCTGGGCCCACTGACCAGGAAGAGGGGACCAGGCTGTGCCACGCCAGGGACATACAGAGGAGTCTCCACCAAAGGCCCCATCAAGGAAACCATCATTAGGAACGTCCTCATGGAAATGCAGGCCTGCTGTGAGCCCTGCTTAATTCTCTGCTCCATTTAATTGCCTCTGTGGGACACTGGGAGGAAAGGAAAAGCAAACATTAAAATCCTCAGTGGGACGAAGATGACAGTTGCTGCCTCTGCTGTGATTACGCAGCGAGAGAGAGATCAGAGTGTGGCCATGGGCTGTGTGGATCCCTGCCCCAGTGGAGAAGTGTGGCTACAGGCTCGGCCCTCTTCAAAACCAACTACAAAGTTCATTTCTTGAACTGTATTTTTCCTCGCTGTGTTATTTCTCTGAACAAACACAAACACACATGGACCTGTGGAGAAGGGCAGGAGTGAGGAGGTAGACATATGCATAAAATTATAACTAATCAAACTTTCCTTCTAATAGCTGGAAAGAGAAGGAAAGTTCTTGTGRTTCTTATTTTCAAATGCTTCATGCACATCTAGAGATAGAGGAGGTGGAAATCAAGAAGTACTTGGAGGGCAGTGAGGCCCTGCACAGGGTGCCCAGAGAAGCTGTGGCTGCCCCATCCCTGGAAGTGTCCAAGGCCAGTTTGGATGGGGCTTAGAGCCACCTGGAATAGTGGAAGGTGTCCCTGCCCACGGCAGGGGTGGGACTGGATGGGCTTTAAGGTCCCTTCCCAAACCATTCTGYGATTTAATGATTCAAAGATTCTAAATTTCTAATGGACCAAACACTTGAGTCAAACCATTCCCTCTGCACAACACCAATTTCTAGCTGAGATGAGCTGCTTCCTGGGAATTGCCTTTGTTTCTGCATCAGATTGCTCCAAGAGGATTCTCACACACCTAAGATGTGTCAGGTGGCTCAGTCACAGGTTTAGCCCCCCAGAATTTCAGAGAAATAGAGTAACTGGTAACTTYGGTGGTGTTCATGGCCCCAGTGGGGAGCCAAGGAGGATTCCACCTGGGGAGGAGTTGGCAGGAACAGCTGAGCCAGATGGAGAAGCATTTGGAAACCTCCCTGTGTGTGGCACAGCAGCCACCACGGTGTCCACACCCGGCAGGTGTGAGCACACTGTGCAGCACAGAGCGAGAAATGGGTAAGGGTCCTTCCAGCAGATGCTCCCTGAAACCACCCATGGTGCTGCTGGGCTGCTGGGTGCGGGCTCGCGTGACCTCCATGTGCTGCCACTTTCTTTAATAGCAGAACAAGGAGTGAAACAATCAGATTGGATGCAGCTCAAACAGCAGGGGCTTGATTTTGATCTTTGCCAACCAAAACGATTCCATGAGCAAATGTCTGTTTCTGGTGTGCAGACTCTGCACACAAACCTCTTGTTGTGTTTAGATTCATGTGGTGCTAACGGAACGTGAGGATTACTGGCCAKAAATATTTCTAGATCAGGTACCCAGAGACCAGCAAACTCGTGTGGACACTTAAACTGTCCCCAGCAATGCTTTAAGGAAGGAAGGGTGTCTGGGGCCCTGTTAAATCCATGGAGACACTGGTCTCTCCTAAATCTGAAYTATTTGAATGTTTCCCAGCCTGTTGTTTAAGGGCTAAAGGAATAGTTTTTATCGATGCATTTATCAGTCACTGCCCTGCCTGGATGGCACCTCCATAATCTGCTCCCTCTGGTGTGCCCTGTCCTGCTGTGGCTGTGCCCAGAGTGAGTGACTGGCTGGGGCAGGGGCTCAGCACCCTCACACCACCTCCTGCAGCCTCACAGACACAGCAGGGACTGCCCAGGCTGCAAACGTGACTGCTCCATCTTCCTCCTCTCAGTGACAGCCCCAGAGTCCCTGACRTTGGCTCTGGGTTTCATTCACTGGGCCCAGGACCAACGTTGTGGTTGTTGGTGCTGACAGAGGGAAACCGAGCACGTTGTGAAGATTTTTTGTCGTGCTGAAACTTGAAATAAWGAAAATGTGAGGAAGGTGGAGGAACAAATCAAATGCCCTGAACCAGCAGCATTTGGTGTCAGTGCCCGAGTGCACATGGAGGTGCTGCAGAGTTGTCCAGCCTGGAAAGAGGGATCCAAGGGATTTCCAGCCCTCTTGGGTGGCTCCTCGAAGACATTCTGTGCCTTTCCTACTAATGGAGTGTGGGAAGCTGAGTGAATAATGGCTTGCTTGGATTTTTGCTCTCTTTGAAAGYGAGCTTCTGATGAGCCCATCCTGATGACTCCTTCACAGATCTTCTCTGCAAGCAGTCAGGCACACTGGATTTGCATAAAACAGGAAAAAACTGTGTTCCTGAATAAATGTGTGAGACAAAGGCCCGAAAGTGGTTCACTCCCGTTCACAGATGTTTGATAGTCTGCACGAGGATTTGGGTATCCAAACATGTATTTATTTTTTTAAACATCCTGGTATTTACAAAGCAGTTTAATTTGAGTGATTATTCAGCCACAAAGCCTCTCTGTACACGCCTTGGTTGCTGTCTGTGACAATCCTGATTAAGAAGCGCAAGTTATGTAAGTGAAAAAAAAAAAGTTAATTCAACTGGCAACCCAAGACATAGTGCACATGGTTAAATACTTTGAATGTTAACAACAAAAACATGCCTGAAGGGGTCTGGCACATTTACCAGCCATTCACCAGCTCACAGAAATGTGAATTGCTAAAAGATTTATTGTTGTAATTGCTAAATCAAACATTGCTGTTGTAAAAGCACGTTCTTAGCCCAGATGCTGCAGTGCTCACCAGACCTTACACTGTGCTCTGAAGCACTTGACTTTGCAATCACAAACCAGCAGCTTTGGGCAAAGACCCTCCCAGGGAAGCTGCACGGAAGGTGCCAGGCTCTGAACGTGCAGTCGTGGCGCATTAACAGCCCGTGAGCAGCCCGGGGCTGGGCTCCATCCCCGTCAGCCCCAGCAGGAGCTGCGTGGTTCGATCTCCTCCACACGGGGAGTGGGAGAAACCGTCCCCTGCCGGGCACTCCAGCCTACCCAGGCAGGTGCCCTGGTGAGGAGTTTCCAGAGGAGTTTGAGGTGATAATCAGCCTGAGTGGTGCCTGGTTACCCATCGGGAGACTTGAAAGGCACGAGATAAAACGTTTGCTGGAGATGAAAAGGAGCTGTTCAGAGCTGGGTGTGGAGTCCACGCCGTGTGTGGCTGCACAYGAGCTATGCAGGGAGAAGGGACCAGGAGAGGAGCCACGAGGAACTGCAGAAAGGAATAGAAAAGCTCCTCCAAAGGAAACGCTGCGGGCTCCATCAACAGAGGAGCATGGAGCTGGCAGAGGGCACAAGACCGTGCAGGAGGAGGAAGGGAAGGGGTGGGAGAGGGAAGAGCATTCAGTCAGTGTCTCCCAGGAACAGAAGAGGGCTCTGTGACGCTGGGTGATCGTGTGGTAGCTGCMGCGCAGACTTGGACAGCTCAGCCAGGACAGAGCAGCTTGTTGGAGCCTCATGAACTGAGTGCATTGATGAGCCCAGAGCCGTGGTCTGGCAGGGGAGGGGACAGGACTGAGCAAGGATGGTAATGCTGAAAGAGGAGAGCACCAAAATCAGGGACCAAGGAGGGGACAGAGATGATTGAGCAGCTCTTTTGGTGAAGCCAGGACTGTGAATGAAGTTAAGAGGTGTGGGAGAGCAAGCAGGATGCCAGGGCTCTGCTGTGCCCCTGGTGGGGGACACTGGAGTCTGAGGATGACACCTGAGTCCTCACCAGGCAGGTTGGCTCCTGGGGAGGAGCAGAAGGGAGCACAGGGAAGCTGAGCAGAGAGATAGGGAAGAAAGGGCAGGAAGAATAAGAAAATACTGAAATCAAGAAAGAAAGGTCAATGACAGCAGGGGAAAATGTCCTTTCATCCTGCAATCTGCTGTGGCGTGGTGGAGATCCTGCTACTTCAAGCCCTGCTGCTCTCTGCTGCAGAGTAGGGCCGTGCTAGGGAGGAGACAGGGGTGCATTTAGGGATCTAACACCTTCTGTGCCCCATTGCACTGTCAAAAATTGGTAGAAGTGTCCCAGTGAGCCCATTTGGGCAGTGGTGTGGAAATGTATCATCTTCTCTTTCAGCTGTGGAAGGAGAGAACTGAACAGTGCCAAGAGGACAGGGGTTCCCAGGAGTCCTGAATCCTGAGTGTCAGCCTGAAAAGCTGGATGGGAGTTTGAGCAATGTGTCCAGGCCCTGTAGACACACATGGGATGGCCCCATTTATGGGAAAAGTCACTCCTCTCCTCACACCAAGGACAGTGGGCGCACATGGGATGTGCAGGGTGGTGGCAGATCTCTGGAATCCCAGGATGTGACAATGGCAGCATGGAATGAGACTCAGAGGCACTGTTACCTCACACCCACAACGTCCTGCCTGCCCCGTGTGTGCACACCCAGCAGGGACCTGGCAGCACAGGGAACACACCTTTCCCTGCAGGAACACCTCCCCTGGGCTCTGCGTCTCTCACACACCTTGGCTGCCGGAGCTTCTCAGAAAGCTGAGCTGCTTCTGGATCTTCAAACTGCCCCCTCAGTCAGCAGCCAGAGCAGCCTGTGTGCAGTAATCCCCTTGCGCTGCAGCCTCGGAAACCACAGGTCTAACAGGAGTGAGGAGGGACTCGTGGGTTCTGACCACGCTCAGGGTGTGGCTGATGGCTCCTGGAGTGCCTGTGGAGAGAGGCTCCCCTGCACTGTTTGAAAAAGTTTCTTTCCCACGTGATTTTTTACATCTTCCCTTTTATCTATCACTTGGTCCCCCTCACAGGGGAGGGGTGCTGCAGCAGGACCACACGGCTCTGCATCCCGTGCTGCCCTGACATTCCATTCATCCGGCACTGCTATTCCATACGGCTCTGTGTTCCGCTGTGATAAATGGGGCAGGCAGGGAATCGATTTCCTCCCCCTGCCTGCAAGGCCTGGGAGCGCTGCTTTCACCAGGAGGCCTCCTCTCTGCCTCAGCGCTCAGATTAACTTATTAGGAGTTAATTAATCAGGCCCATTGATTGACTGTCACATTGCCGATGGTTAGTCTGCTCTCGGGTCGGAAGGTTGGGCTGGAGTAGCTCCTCTTGGCTGTGTGATGCCTGTCACCTCCAAGCAGCCAGAAGCAGCAGGAAGAGGAGGAAGATGAAGGCTGGCCTGTTTTCAAAACAACACAACAACAGAAGAACGAAATCAGAGCTCCTTTTCCCTTTGGATGGTGTTTGCACACTGTGGGAGGGCTGGGAACAGCTTCCACAGCTCCTCTCCTCCGAGATGGAGCTGGATAATGAGGCAGGGTATAGTCAGAAGGAGCCTTGGAATTGTTTTGAGCCCAGCAGACTCCCCCTCATTGCTGCCTGCGGGTCTCTGAGCTGTCCATGGGCACAGGAAGGTGCTGGGCCGAGGTGGGATGATGCCCACAATGGGTCATTTGCTTGAGCAAGTGTCCACAAGGCCGTGAGCAGTGGGGCTTTTGGGGGTGCAAAGATTTTAGGGAATCAACATTGCATGTGTCCATCTATGAAAATTCAGGGAAAAGCTTCATAAAAAGATAGGAAGCACCCTCAACGGAGTTGGAAAGGGATTTTGAGGTCAAAAACTGGCAGAATTTTTAATGGCTTTGGGTGCCATAGGTGTTCAACGCTTCAAATTTGGTCTGAGGGGTCACCACCGACAGCAAAGCATCTCATTAAAAATCAGTGTTATCCAGAAACCTGCCTTAAAGCAGAGCACTGAGTGGGCTCAGTCTATTTCCTGTCTCCAGGAGGGTGCCAGGCAGTGGCTGGCAGAGGCTCACAGCCATCTGCACAGGAGGGAGGCTCCTGACACTGCAGGGCTCTTCAGCTGCACAGCAAAAGGGCTGCTTTAGAGACCAAGGTCATGAAGCCAGGCTAGAAYGAAGGGCAATTATTTATAAATGAGGGTTTACCTTGTCTTGAGAATGGCCAGTTCCTCCCCTCTGGAACTCTTTCCTGGACAGAAGAAGGGAGTGGGGGACAGGAGCTGGATGAAGGTCGTGCCCTCAGTCCGAACTTCTGGCTATGCCCCTGTGGATCTGTGGACCTGAGCTGGGCTGGGAGCTAATCCCAGAGGTCTGTTGGACCTACCAGGCATTCCAATGCCACCGCTCCTGTCACATCTGGTGTCTCGTTCGCCTGCTCAGCAATCCAGAATTGTAGTCCTTGGCAACCTCCTTCTTCCTGCTGGGAAACAAGTGGTTACAGCCAGTTGATCCCACCACCCCCATCAGATCCAAATGGGAAAGTTACCACTTCCCAGTAGTCTCAGCTCAGTCCTACAAGGCATTGGCTCCAACAGGCCTTGCCAGAAGGAATGATCACACCCCTCTTCCTACAGACCTTCTCTGACGGCGCTGAGAGGAGACCACGAGTCTCGCCTGGCAAGGGACGGCGAGACTTGGTTGGCCAAGGCACAGGAAAAGATTGGCTGCAGCAGAACATGTGAACTAGAGGAGATTTATTTCACAGATCAGAGTATTTGTTCACTTCTTTATCAAGACAGACTTTATCTGAAGAGTTCCACTTCCTCTAATGCCCTAAAACTGAGCGTGCATCTGGGGCACCCACTGGGAAATCAGCCAGAGAGCTGAGGCCATTACTGCTCCTTTCTCCCAATCCCTGCTCCAGCCTCRGCCTTTTTGGGGATCAGCAGCAGCCAGTGCTGCAATTATTCCTGATGCTCACTGTGTGCTCAGCCCCTGCTTTCCTTTGTCTCTTTGTCCTGGAGTTCCTGTCCCACCAGCCCTGACCGTGTGGACACAGCCGGGGATCATGGGGCTGTGATCCCATCACCCGTGCCCTGCTCCGTGGGGATCTCGGGTCTCAGCTGCAAACAGAACTGAAGGGGCACTCCCTGGGGCTCTGACCACACACTGGGTCAGATTCCCAGCCATTTCCACCATGGAAATCTCAGGGGAGTGAGGATGGACGGCTGTCCCTCATGTCCTTGGTCCCCTTTTGCCACCAGCGTCACCCCTTGGTCGTGGTCGTTGGGATGGGATGGATCCGTCTYACAGGGAGGAGGGAGATTGAACTCACTGGGGAGTTTTCCAGATGGGAGAGGAAGGAAGCAGCCCCAGCCCTGAAGATGCAGCGTGGAAACATTCATGYGGAGATATTCAGTTCTCAGTTTTTGATAGAAAACACATTTTCCTCAGCAGGCAGGGACATGTATGGAAAACCACAACAGCACTGCTTAGCTTGAAAGGAAAAATTCCAATTCTGAGGTTTTATTCAAGTGCATTTGGCTGAAAATGCTCTAATCAGATCTGTGCCACACTCTCAGGGGTTGGAGGGTGCCAGTGGGGAACCATATTTTGCCRCATTGTGTTTTCACATGTCCAGGTATGATGAAGGTTTGCTGCTGAGCTGCTCTGGAGCTGAGTTCCCACTCAGTGCCTCCTGTTAGCACTGGAGAGGAACCAGGCCTCCTCAGAACTGCCAAGGAAGCGCTGATGAGACTCTGGGCTAAGGGTGCACATTTTGCAAATCCTCCCTGATGGTTTGTTGACCAGTGACAAAACCAAGACTCTTCTCAGTGCACAGTAAAAAACTCCCAAGCACACTTTCTGACAAAAAAGCCTAAAATGCCTTGGCCATCCATCAGAAGGACCTGCCACATGATGGGAGCAGAAAGCAGAGGCAGCCTGGGGAGGCCTGGACTGCAGCCAGCAAAGCCTGAGCTTTGCAGTGCTCTGAGAACAACCCCGGGTCCCATGAGAGCTCCTGCTGGGTAATAAAGCACTGTGTCTGCAGTGGGGATGTCCTCTCAGTCCAGTTCATCCCAGTGCCCTTTTGCTGTGCTTCCCCAACACTCATATCTGGGAGACAGGGAGCTAGAACTGTTGGGATTCGGGTCTGGTATCATCACATCTTATGGGGGAAAAAGGTGATTTCCACGTCAGCCTGCGATGGAGGTTTTTTATTGTGCAACCACATTGTTACAGTCAGAGCCTTCTCACAACTCCATGTGCTCAAAGGAGGAGAATCCCACCCAGCAGCTCCCCATCAAACTGTCATCTTCCTTTGGGATCCCATCTCTCCTCATATGATTGGCTACGCTTTRAGGCTGAACGAAAGAAATCTTGAAATCCCAGAATGGTTTGGGTTGGGAAGGACCTTAAAGCTCGTCCAGTTCCACCCCTGCTATGGGCAGGGACACCTTCCACCATCCCAGGTGGCTCCAAGCCCTGTCCAACCTGGCCTTGGACACTTCCAGGGATGGGGTAGCCACAGTTTCTCTGCTGTGCCCACACCAACAGCCCAAACGCAGCCAAATCCTGCTGTGCATATCCTGGAAAACAGCCCTGAATATAACACACACAGGGCTGTATCAAGAACTGCATTTCTTGTCTCTCCAGCTGTGGTCTGCTCAGCTGGGGATGCCTCAGGCTCTACCTGGATCCTGAGTCGTACTGGTTCTGCACAGCACCATTTCTAGCATAATCATGCATTAACAACACATCTCCAAGGAGCTGGGAGACCCTGGGCTGGACTGGATCCTGAGCTATCCCYGCACATCTCCAAGGAGCTTGTACCCATTTTCCTTCGGACACAGCAGCTGGGCTGGGTGAGTGCCTTTGGCAGAGCTGCTACTGAAGGTCTGCACTTTCCCCAGGCACCTTCACCAGGCTGTTTTACCATGG
>JACAXG010000236.1:266429-288831 GCA_018881555.1 Amblyornis subalaris
CTGTGCTGCCTGTTCCTGGGATCTGTGCTGCCTGATCCTGGGGAGCTGTGCTGCCTGATCCTGGGGAGCTGTGCTGCCTGTTCCTGGGATCTGTGCTGCCTGTTCCTGGGAGCTGTGCTGCCTGTTCCTGGGATCTGTGCTGCCTGATCCTGGGGAGCTGTGCTGCCTGTTCCTGGGATCTGTGCTGCCTGATCCTGGGGAGCTGTGCTGCCTGAGCCTGGGGAGCTGTGCTGCCTGAGCCTGGGGAGCTGTGCTGCCTGATCCTGGCACATTCCCACGCAGGGAGCACTTCCCCTGCTGGCGGGGACAGGACTGAGGGTGGCAGAGGGACACGGGGCCTGACCCAGCTCCTGCAGCTCCTGCTATGGAAGGGAGCAGGTTCCCCCTGCACCTTCATTAAGGTTTACTCCTCTTCCCAAGTGAACCAGGAGAGCAGAGAAACTTTTTCTGGATCTCATCCCACATCCATCAGCAGCTTGTGGACCGTGGAGCTGGAGGGCACAGCCCAGCCCCTCATGCCTGAGCAGGGCTCAGTTTCCATGGCTGCATCCCTGACCGCTCCTGTCCCTCGTGCCACTGGTACCTCAGTCCTACTCCAGCTCTTGCATCCAGATTTCCTGTGTACTATGGGACAGTTCAGCTCTGAAAGTTTTTTCTTGGTATAATATGAAGTAAAAAAATATTTCAAAATAGGACATCTACAAACAAAATATTCTAGCAATTCCAAAACAAGAATCAAAATTAAATTTGTCCATTTTCTATCAAATCCAGCACCAGTTCCAGGATTGTCCATGTCTTGCTTTTTTTCAGACTTTTCCACCCCTCTTTTCTGGGAGTGTTTTGCCAGCTCTGCAGATCCCCTTCCCCTTGTGCACCYGTGTCCCACCCCATTCCTGGAGCTGCTCTGGATTTTCTCCCTCTCCAATGGACACAAGCCTTGCTTTTGTGTCCCAGAACGTGCATCCCACTGCAATTCCACACTTTTACACTCACACCACTCCCAGAGAACACAATTCTTTTCACATGCAAAATCAAAAATACCTGGGGAAACCATGGTGACTTTCATACTTGCAATGAAATGCTCTCATTTATAGATGTGAATGTTTTCTGGCCACAAAATACTTAAACATTCAATACCTCTTGAAGTGAAACCATTTCTTTCAAGCTCATTTAGGAGCCATCAGCTACTCTCAGCTTTCCATAGCTGGAAATCGCTGCTGATGCATATTCCCTCCTCTGCTTTGCTTTCTTAAATAAGGATAAATGCTAAATACCATGTTTGCTTCCGTGAGACAGCAGTCAGTCAGCTCTCCATGGCCTGAACATTCAGGTTTTCTTCTCTGTACTTGTGGGATCACATGTCGAACTCCAGGAGTACACTGACACTCGAAGTCGAGTGCTTCCAGTGTTGAAAGCACCAAAATTGAGGCTGTGCTCAGCTCCAGCCTCTTGAGCAGGATCATTACAATGCAGTCTTTAATTACACGATCATATACTGGTTTTTCCACAGAATCCCYAACTCATTCCATGCCTGGGTAGTCATTCAATATTTCCCTTAATCCTCCCCATCCGATGTGTGCCGCAGGCTTTATTTGCTGCACACCATCCAAAGCCTCTGTTGACTACRGAATTATTCATTTCCTCTGGGGGTTCCTCTGCTCTTCCAGCGGGGCTCTGGATGCCTCTCAAGTGCTAACAAACGTATTTCCACAAAACACCTGTGTAATGACCTTGCACCTTCTCCCTCGAGAGCAGAGGCAGAGGGATGAGCACCAGCACGGGGAGCCCGGGTTTGGATGCTCTCCTACCGTCCCACGCCATCCCTGGAGCTTGATTTTCCATGGACTTAGCATTTCTTTACATTTCTCCTGTTCAAAGCACTCAGTTCCAAGTGCTCAGCACTCCTGCAAACCCCACTGGGGACCTGGCGGTGAGAAAGGCATAATTAACTCAGCTCTAAATTCTGGGGGAAATGCAAGGGTAGGAAGGAGCCCACATGAGAGCGCACTTTTTTCTCGTGCAATCCCTCACTTTGTTCCATTAAGGTTTCTGATCTTCCAGGGAATGAGGGATCCTGAGTGGTTACACAGTCCCTGCAGAGAGCCCAGCCCATGCACTGCACAGAGCCCGAAGGAGGCATCACTGGGCAACGAAGACCAGTRAAAACTCACAGCCTTCCCTGCTCCATCCCCTCACATCCCACTCTCATCTCCTCTCCACCTTTAGATACTCCCTAATCCCCTTGGGAATGGCTTTGTCCATGTGCTGTTTCCTGTGCACCTCTCCCACCAGAMCTCTCAATCCAAAGCCATCCCTCTCCCTTCCTCACGCCCAGGAGCAATTTCCTGGCCTGGAGAGTTTCCTCCAGCCGTGGCTCTCAGGCTGGAGCAGGGCTCTGGCATCGTGGATAATTTTTATACTTATGGAGACAAGGAAAAGTGTGGGATGTGGGAACTGGCTTCACATTGCTCCTCTTCAGCTCCTTCCCCTGGGAGCAGGGTGTGCAGCCTGAGGTCAGAGGTCCCTCGACAGCAGCAGCTTCTGTCCCCAAAGAGCACTGGAGTGTCCCAGGCTCTCGCTCTGCCCAGGCAGAGACTGAGCAGATGTGGAGCAGGGGCTGGGCCCATGGTGCTGCACRGAGCAGGAATGAGCTCCAGACCTCAAGGGAAAGGCAGAAGGATGCTGCCAGGGCCCGTGGATGGTGTGCAGGACACAGTCCTGGCTGTCCTTGTGACACCTGTGATCCCAAATCTGCCATTGCAGAGGAAACTTCATCCTATCCCTGCATTGTGGGGGAACCCTCCCAGCTCTGCCCTGGCTCCTCCTTTTCCCAGCAGCATTCACTGTGCTCTGCACTCTGGGATATCCAGCCCTGGTCAGATGTGGCTGCTGGAGGTGCCTGCAGGAGTTGGTGCTGTCCAGCACCCACGCTCCAGCTGGGGGAGGGCTAAAGCAGTGGCTTAAACCACAAAACTTAACCCAAATGGCTCCATCACCACGCCATGGTGCATTTCTCAGTTTTATTTCCCAGCCACTAACRGCACTTGGCATCTGTAGAAGTTTGTATTGCCAAGGTTCAGGGTTTTAGCAAGAAACCAGAAAGATACCTGAGAGCTGGTTACCCCCCTGCACTGTGCCCATGGGTGGGAGCTCTGTGGGGCTGGGATGTGCTCTGGGAGCTGACACTGATCCCACAGATAGCAGCAGCAGCAGCTTTCCCACCCTGTGCCGTGCACGGATCCTGCTCTTGCCCAGGGGATGGGATCCCCAGGGGATGGGATCCCCAGAGATGGGCAAGCAACCATCTGTCCCTCTCCTTGTTGTCCAAGCAGCCTGAATCTGTTTCTCTGTTTGTTTAGGAAAGGTTTCCTGCTCACCTTCCCAAGCTCCCAGACAACTGCTCTGACACATTTTCCCTGTCAATGCAAAGACAACACAGTCTGTTAAAACAGCTGCCTGAGCCTCCCAGGTTCTGGTATTACAAAGCCATTTCCGAGGGACTGGCAGGGCAGTTCTGAATCCTACGCGGTCCAGACCAGACCTCCAGCTCGCCCCTGGAGAGGCACAGCATGTTCCCACTTCCAGACCTGTTACTGAGACAATCCTCTCCAGACAACGCGGATCAACAGCTTGCACCGCAGAGACCCATCTGCTTTTCCGAGTGGGTCACGGGGCTGCGTCGCTCTGCGCTCACCCTGGCATCACCTTCCCCGGCTCTTCCCGACACAGCCCCAAGCCTAGGAGTGACACAGCTCCAGTGCCGAGCTGGCCCCGAGCAGGAGCAGCAGGGCCTCGGRGCCACGTGCAGCAGGCAGGGCAGGGGCTGCTCCGCAGCTCACACAGGGCAGCGCAGCCCCTGCCGCGGCACAGGCTGGTCACTTTGCTGGTCACAACTCCCCCGCTGCTGTGCCTGCCCTGTCCACACCTCCAGTATCCCTGTCAGGAGTCCTTTCATTGAAACCTTGTGCYGAAAAAGAGAAGCTTCAGGGTGAACTAACTGCAGCCTTCCAGTACCTGAGGGGAGCCTGCAAGGAGGAYGGAGAGAGACTTRACAGGAGTGACAGGACGAGGGGGAAYGGCCTCGCACTGAGAGTGGATTTAGATTGGATATTGGGAAGAAATTCTTCCCTGTGAGGGTGGKGAGGCCCTGGCACAGGTTGCCCACAGAAGCTGTGGCTGCCCCTGGATCCCTGGAAGTGTCCAAGGCCAGGTTGGACAGGGCTTGGAGCACCCTGGGCTAGTGGAAGGTGTCCCTGCTCATGGCAGGGGGTGGAACTAGRTGAGCTTCAAGTTCTCTTCCAACTCAAACCATTCAATAATTTCATGATTCTATGAAATCATGTCCAGAGACTCCCAGTAAGAGCCACCTTCTCCCTCTCCATAACCAAAAGGACTTCCAAAAGAGCCAGGCTTCTCTTCAGAGTCCATGCTTCTCGGGGTAAACCTCTTCCCAGGACTCCCGAATCAGGCAGGACCTTTGGGTCCTCAGTTCTGTCCTGATCTTGCATTTCAGCTCATGCAGTTCAGCAAACTCCTCTCCTGGCACGGCCAGGTTGTGCAGTGCTCAGGGAGCTCTGCTCTCCCCCTTCCCGCTCCTGCCAGGCCTCTGGGAATGCTGCTCAACAGGATGGCGGAAACCAGACCCAGGCAGTCCTGTCCATCCATCCCAGAGGGTGGTTGCTCAGGTTAGCCCTCTGTTGAAGGCTGCCGTTGCAAAGTGGGGTGTGTTTGGTGACAGTGGGGCCAGCAGGAGCCCCTGCAGGTCTGCGGGAACACTGAGGGCTGAGGGGCTGCCAGAGGGTGGACATGGCCTGGAGCAGCCCCAGGGGCTGCTCGCTGCTGCTGAAGGCAGGCAACAAAAAGACCAGGGAGGAGACAGACTGTGGCCTGCTGGCCTGAAATATCAAATCTATAGCAACTCTACTCATGAGAAGCCTGGGACAGGTGCTGTAGGATGTTTAAGGCCCCAAGGGGCATGTCAAGGCTTTCTTCCACAGCAAGCCCAGCCCGTGCTGACAATGTCCTGCCTACACATCCTGCAGGGCTTCTCGGCTTCCACACATCTGGCAGGGGCTGGTTGCAGTTCACCTTCCTCCAGCCTGACCACCACTGTCCCTGCCAYGTCCCCAGACAGTCCTCAGCCCATCAGGCTGGTGAGAGAGCAGCACTTCCCCTGGCCCCCGGTGCCCAGGGACACTGGCTGTGCTCAAAAAGCTTTCCCCAAACTGTTCAGGCTCTGACTCTTCCCACCTACATCTCCACAGGCAAAGGGTGTGTGTCTGTGTGTGCTAAATTCAGGGATCCTGTTAGGGCTGGAAGGACTAAAGTGCCTGGGGAAGATTGACTTGTTTGTTCCTTCAGGAGGGAACTGGGATGTTTGCACCCAGCACACTGCAGAGCCGAAACTGCAACTGAGAAGCAGCACGGTGCTGGTGTATAGTGGCTTTGAGCTGAAGCAGGATAAATTTAGGTGGGATATTGGGAAGGAATTGTTCCCTGGGAGGGTGGACAGGCCCTGGAACAGGTTGCCCAGAGAAGCTGTGGCTGCCCCTGGATCCCTGGAAGTGTCCAAGGCCRGGTTGGATGGGGCTTGGAGCACCCTGGGCTAGCGGAAGGTGTCCCTGCCCACTGCAGGGGTGGAATGAGATGGGCTTTGAGGTCCCTTCCCACTCAAACCAGTCTGGGATTCTATTGTACACGTGTCACAGGAGAGCAATGCCTGATGCTCACTGTGCAGTGTCACAACTTGTACCCAACTTCTCTGGAGAGGAGGAGGCTCAGGGAGGACCTCTGCTCTCTGCCACTCCCTGGAAGGTGCTTGTAGTGAGGTTGGGGTCAGACTATTCTGCCAGYTTAAAGGATCAGAGGAAMTGGCCTTAAATTGCACCAGGGGAGGTTCAGATTAGATTATATTAATATATAAATTAGATACAAGGTAACATTTTTTTTCCCTGACAGAGTGGTCAGGCAGTGGAATAGGTTGCCCAGAGGGGTGCTGGTGTCACTGTCTCTGGAAGTGTTCAAAAGGTATTTGGATGTGTCCCTCGGGGATGTGCTTTAGGGGTGGTTATGGTGGTGCTGGGGTTGGTTTAGGTGATTTTGAAGGTTTCTTCCAACCTTGATGATTCTGTGCTCCAAACAAACCATTTGCCAAAATGCAAAGAGTCTCTTTCCCCACCTGTGATGCMTTTCAGTGTCAAAGCTTGCTTGAAATGAAATGAAACTGTTGAATTAGAAAATCACTGTAATTTTGTAGACAGTTTAAGTGATTCATTAAGGGATTTGTTGCTGCAGGGTGGGCAGAGCAAGGGTGAGCAGGAGTTCTGRCTGAGCTGGGCTGACCCCTAAGCAGGCCCAGGAGATTGCTGGGTCTGTGACAGGAGGTGCCGGAGAGCTGCAGCCACACCGTGAGCTCTGTGCARCAGATCCGTGGATGCTCCAGCAAAAAGGCACAGCATGGGAAACACTCAGGCTCTGTGCTTCATCCAGGCRGTAGGAAATGATTCTCAGCTCAGGGATGTCCTCAGTTTAGGAACCAATCCTACAGCGAGGGGAAGAGATTGGGGTAAGTGTAGAGCTCATGTGCTCGTCAGAGGAGAAGCGAAACTTGCCTTCAGAGCTGCAGATAAAACGATGGAGCCCGCTGAGAAGGCAGCAGCACCTTGGAAACTTGTTTAATTAGGTTAAAGGAAACAAAGGGTGAGGTTTGTGTTTCTTCACAGGCAGTGAGAGATGTCCTGCATGGGCTGCAGGGTCTCTCCCTTCCCAGCAGGGCCCAGAAGCTGCTCAGAGAGCTGAAACACTGGCAAGTCTTGGTTGTAAAGTAGAGGTGTGCATGTGTGTGCAAGGCTGTGGGAGAGCCAGATCCTCCCAGAGGACTGGACAGGACGCTGGACACCTGCCTGGGAGCACAGCCCTCCAGGGGTGTGACAGGAGGTACAAGGTCTCGGCGCYTGGATCTCGAGTGAGCCTGGATGTCCTTCAGGAAGGTACCTGAGCCTTTGACACATGAACAAAGCACTGGGCGGGATCACGAGTTCAAGTGTAGCTCTGGCCATCGACACATCTTCACCTGGGCAGTGTCCAGGTGTCCTGGAAGCCAAGGTGGGGACATGGTCCTGGGAGCAAACCCAGCTTCTTCTGGAAGCACCAATTTGCCCAGGAGCCTGAGCAGCGAGCTCAGCCTCAGGCTCTGGAACAGATGTGTGCAGCAAAGTGAGAATAACTCAGCCCTGGTGCTTGGGACAGGAACGGTCCCTTGGCCTTGTGCAGCTCATGCAGGATGTGCTGGCATGGCAGAGGCAGGGCTGGGATCTCGGAATGATGGAATCYCAGGATGGTTTGGCTTGGAAGGGATCTTAAAATTCAACTTGTTCCACCTGGACAGGGACACCTTTCATTATCTCAGGGTGCTCCAARCCCTGTCCAACCTGGCCTTGGACACTTCCAGGGATGGGGCAGCCACAGCTGCTCTGGGCACCCTGTGCCAGGGCCTCCCCACCCTCACAGGGAACAATTTCTTCTTAATGTCCAATCCAAATCTCCCCTGCTTCAGCTTAAAGCCATTCCCCCTTGTCCAATCACCACRTGGCTTGGTGAAAAGTCCCCGTCCAGCCTCCTTGTGAGCCTTCTGTAGGAGCTGGAATGTTGCTGCTCTCTCCAGGTGCTGCACCCCTTTGGGCCCAGGGAGGCTGCTGAGGTGTCTTGCAGGACTGCCCCAGGGCCAGGGCCAGCTACAGGCACAGGGAGAAGAAATCCAGCTTTCCAAACCCGTGAGGGATTCCAAGGTACAATAAACAACACTAACAAATGCTTGGCCAGGTTGGTTGCCCAGGAGAGGAGATGCGTTGGCCTTGCTTGCTGGCAGCTTTGGTAACGCTGGAATTTGTTAAATGCTGCTAATAGAGAATGGACAAAGCACAGGAGGAGCTGCAGACCTGGTGCACTGTGGTCACCAAAGTGTCACAGGGCAGTGTCTGGCAGAGCATCCTCCTGAGGGAGCAGGCGTGGTCCTGGGCCATATGTAATATTCGGCTTTGGGGTTGTGTGAAGGGTGCAGTGACAGAGCCAGAGCTGGACCCTGACCAAGCTGGACCTGCCCTTTGGGGTGGCAGCACTGCAGAGGTGGCACTGCACCCCCACAGGGCAGCTCTCAAAGCACCCAGCACCCAGATGTTCAGGGTTGGCAGTGCCTGCTCACCACTCACCTTTTAGGATGCCACAGAATCGGGGGATTGTCAGGGTTGGAAGAGATCTTCAAGATCATCAAGTCCAGCCATCAACCCAGTACCACCATAATCAACCCTAAATCATGTTCCCACATGGTGCCCCATCCAGACACCCCTTCCAGGSATGGTGGCTCCTCCACCTTCCTGAGCAACTTATTCCAGTGCCTAATATCCAATCTGAACCTCCCCTGGTTCAACCTGAGGCCATTTCCTCTCACCCTTTTGCTTGAAACATGGCAGAAGGGACTGATCCCAGCGGAGCATTGCTCCCTAAACCCTTCGTATCTTGGAATGCTCTAAAACAACCTGATAACACCTACTTGTAACACTCTGTTTATGAAGGCACGAATCTGGGAGCCATATGGAGAACATAAATGTGTGTAAGGGGCTGGACATCAGTCCAGAGCAGCAGTGCTCCTTCAATAACCTGGAACGTGGGTGCATTCCTGCTGCTTGGACTCTGCACTGCTATTCCCAGCCATGCCCTTTCTCAGGAAGTTGGACAGTCARTGTGGAGAACTAGGTCCCATAGCCAGGAAAAAAACCTGGACAAAAAGGGTATGGGAAGCTGGGACAACCCAAGCACTGATCCTCAGGATGAGAAACTGGAAAAAAAATTGACTCTTCAAGTTTTCCATCTYTCCCCCAAATTGCCAGGATCTTATTTTGGAAGTGGCCAGCTGCAGCTGTCAGATGTCTGCTTCAGGCAGGGAGTGCTAACTAAAGGATGGAAACCATCTCCACAGGAGTGGGGAGTCACTCAGAATTAACCATTTGCKGCAGAGAGCCCCAGGACCTTGAGAACATCACTGGCCCGTGAGCCACGCACCCACACCGTGCTGAGGGAACCTTTCCCAGGGAGCTTCCCAGGAAGAGGCCAGGAGCTTCCCCTGCACACCTTGGCACACTCACGCTCTCTTGTGGATGGTGGAGTGTCCCTGCGGCACCAGACATCCTCAGAGCGCTGCTCCTGCAGCCGGGGCCGTGGGCAGGGTGCCCGGGTGTGCCGAGCTCACGCCCCTGGCGTGGCGTGGAGCTGTGCCCTGCTTTGTGGGGCTGCCCTGGCTGCACCGAGGGTCACCGGCTCCGTGAATGGGCCGTTCTGTGCTCACATCCCTCTCTTTTACGTTCTGTGCCTGTTTTCTCTCTTCTCAGACATTGTATAACTGAAGGACTGACGATGCCAAGAGCACTGCTGGTGGGCGGAGGAGACAGCAGGGATTTCGCAAGGCAATGAGGTGGCACCAGCAGGTGAAACCCACCCACGGCAGASCCTCCTCGGAGCCCCACGCTCCCAGCACGGTGACGAGGGGACACCCGCGCCCACCCCCGTCCCGGCGGTGCCCCTGGAGCACGGGCCCTGCCGGGGGAGCTGCCGCCGCCACGGGATCGCCCGGGAGGCGCAGCGCCGCGGGGGCTGGGCAGGGCAGCTCCACCCGAACCGCTCGGACAGGGCCGTGCGGCCCCGCCCGTGTGCAGAGCGGCCCCGCCCGCCCCCGCGTCCCCGCGGGCAGCCCGTGCGGCAGCAGAGGAGGGCTGCCCGAGTCGCGGCCGCTCCGGGGGTGTTCCTCGGGCCCCCGGCACWCGGCAGCGGCATCCAGTCGCACCCGAGCTCTGGGAGAGGCTGGAGGGGGCTGCTCTTCCGTGCAGTCCGTTCTAACGCGGGGAGCCTGGGAGCCGCCCAGGCTGTGCCTTTGTGCCGCTGGGGACCGCGGAGCGACAGCGGCGCCGCCAGATCTCCCCAGGACTTCGCTGTTGGTCCGGGACACCAACAGGGAGCACTGCGAGGCCAGGCTTGGCTCGGGGACCTCGGAGCGTGTGCGCGGCAGGGAGTGACTTGGAGAGCACTCAGAGGTGTGAGTGGGATTTAGGAATAAATCAATTACWGGATTAAAATAATCAAGGGAATGGGTTGCAATGAGCTTTAGRAAACTGAAGTGTTGGTAAATCCGCGGCAGAGCTGCAGGGTGGTGGTGCCTCCTCTCCTGCTCTGCCCCCACAAAGCGCAGGACGGGCAGAGGTTTTTTCTCCCGCTGGCCACMTGCTGCTGAAGGGTTCAGCTCCTGTCCTGCCGCGGTGCTCAGGCTGAGTCTGCAGTACACCAGATGAACRTGAGCTTAAAATGGTCTTTAAAAGCTCCTGGATCCCCAACAGCTCTGTCRGAGTGGGTTTAGCTGCACTGAGAGATGCTGTGGAGTGAAAGCAATCGCAGAGTTTAACTCCTGCGGTGTTTGGCGTTTCCTCAAAGCTGCCCTGAATCCCAGCTGCAGCCCAGGACATCGTGCTGCTTTGGGTTGCAAAGAAAATCGGCACAGCATCCCCGGAGACCTGTGGGTCCACCTGCTCCAGGGAAACGCGGGGAGCAGAGGGGTGCAGGGACACGCCTGGACAGCCACGCTCCAGGGGGAACCTTTGGAATGTGTCTTGTCCTCCGCGTGGAGCCAGCACAGCTTATTGGCAGTGTGGCGGGAGGGCTCAGGGGTACCCCAGTGACGTGCACCAGGTCCTGGGTGTTTGTACAGGATGTGTCCTGTCSCGGAGGGGACACGGGCTGGGCTGCCTGCCCTAATCCCTGCGACCCCCCCACACACCAGGGGACAGCCCTGGCACGGAGGGGACGCGTCAGCAGCGCCGTGCCAGTGGTGGCCCTGGGTGTGAGAAACGTCCCGGGCAAACGGCTGGAGAGGGGGCAAGGGGAGAAGGTCCCGGTGTGGAGCCCCGGGGGGACCRTGAGGGGCTCCCAGCAGCCTGGGCAAGGACAGCAGGGACAGAAGGAGGGAAGGGAAAGGGAGCTGGGTCACTGCGGGAGCCGGTGAGGGACAGGGAGCGAGGCAGGAGGAGACCACTCGTGATGCTGGCGTGGTGGGGATGAGAAGGGGGTGGTGGGGAGATGACTCAAAAGCTGTGGGAGGTGGGAGGGCTGAGATAAGTCGGTTTGTGACCCATCTGCTTGCAGAAAGGGGCAGAGATTGATTTCTAGAGGTTCTCACTGAAACTTGCTTAGCACTGACTGAAACCCCCACTTCAAAACGCAGGAAATAAATTTTCCTTGCTGAGCTCTTGAGAGTGAAGCAAACTCTTCTGTGATGGATGGTGTCTGCTGTCCCTGTCTCCTGGTTTCTGCACCTCTAGGTCATTGCCTTTCCCAAGTCCTGGCTGGGGCACCAACAAGAACGAAATTTGTGACTGCTTTACATAGGCAAGGGTGGAGCCTGTGGGGAGCAGAGCTTGGGAGGTGTGGGGCAGGGATGAAGAGCAAGGCTGGCAGAGAGCTTGCAGCTCCACAAAGCCTGGGAGGCTGCTGGGAAGAGCAGGGAAAAGAAATGAGGGGCTTGGTGGYGTTGGGTGCCCTGCAGAGGAGCCCCAAGCTGGGCTGGGATCAGCTTGGGAGAGGAGGGAGGGAACACCTGCAAGGCACAGGGAGGTCTCACTGCTGGATCATCCAGTCCAACACTGAGTTTTCCTGGTTTGCAAACAATTCCTATTATTTCCTGCTGCAAGAATCCCCTTCTCTGCTCCAAACCAGCATCTTTGCCATCRGCACGGGCAGGTGGGCATGGCAGTGGCTCATCCTCCGCATCCATCGCCCCACCCCTGCTGGGGCTCAGTCCCTGGGGGCACAGACAGCTCCGACTCAGCAGGACCAGCCCTGCAGGGAGCACTCTGCAGACAGGAGGGTTGGGGGCCTGCCAGCACAGCCTGGAGGCTGCTGGGGCACCCGGGGAGCTGGGGTGCACTGGGCCATCCCGCAGAAGTTGTGACGASTGCCAAGTGTCCCCATGACTGCTCACATCCATTTTAATGGCTTTCTTAGTGCCTGGCGTTCCCAAGGTGCATAAGCCAGTCAAGAACTTCCTGCCAAAACATCCTTCATTAGAAAAGGGCTGGCTGGGAACCAGCGTGTGTCATAATAGTTTTAACAAATTAATGATAATGATTAAAAAATCCTCATAATCACGGTGTGTCTTGGGGCCGGGGTGCAATCATCATGCAGGCTCACCAGGACAGCTGTGCTGGAGAGAACACTTTAAAATATGTGAGATCTTAGATCTGAGTCTCCCTTGCATCAGAGGCAGCTTTTTGAAGAATACCCTCCGGAATTCCTGTTGGGAAACTGCCTGGTTTTCAGTTTTTTTCTTTTTTCCAAATTTTTACTCTCAAAAACTTTCCRCGGGTTCCTTCTGCTTTTTGGAGCGGTTCCCAAACCACACTTTTGGGGTTTGCAGAGTCTTCTGAACCCCTTCTGGGGCATTCCCGTGTGCTGTGGGGGCTGTCCCAGGGTCCTGGCTCTGCTGGGGTGACATGCTCTGGGACAGGGACAGCTGGAAATGCAGGCGTGTGGGGCAGCTGAGTGTGGAGGTGTGGAGGGCAGGGAAAGGTTACATTTTCAGGTATGGGATGGCTCCTGGAGGGGGGGTCAGTCCTTGCAGCCTCCTCCAGGTGACAGTCTGAGCTGGAGTGACAGTGGTGCCTCTGCCCCGAGGATGCCTTTGGCTATCCCTGTGTTGTACCCGGATAARAACAGAAGGTGGAACAGTTTCCACTTCTTTGTGTGGAAGGGTTGGTGAGCACCACGGGTGTGGGACTTTGAGGCACAGCAGGACAGGATGGAGATTTGAGTGGGGAAAATCGCKGGGGTGGGACTGTGTTTCCACAAGGAATTCAGCTTTCCCTTCAGTCGGTCCATGACTCTGTCTTCTGGGATGGTCTCGGTTGGACTCAGTGGTCCTGGAGGTCTTTTCCAGCTTCAACKATTCTCTGATTCAARAGGAATGAGAGATCTTTCCATTTTGCCTCTCTGAGCTGTAGCAGGAGCTCTCCCCCATTTGGGATCCTTGGAGTTAATGATGAGAAGGATTCTGTGAGACCTTCCCACCTTTCCGTGATGAGGGAATGCTGCAGCCTGGGCTGGGCAGGACATGCCGCAGGTCCCACTGGTGGGCACTCTGCTCGTGGCAAACGCCTGGGGGTTTGTCCAGGGGGGCTTTGCACCGGCTCTGGGTGCCTGCACATCCCACTGGACCGTGTCACCTCCTGGATGGACACCAAGGCCAACGTCTCTGTCCGCTGTCAGCCCCAGGAAGTTGCTGCCAGGGCAGGCAGACATTCCAAGTAGGGAGGCTGGGCCCAGCTCTGCTGCAGGCTGGAGAGGGGTTCATCCCTGCCAGGGAACATTGTCCTCTCATGGATGTCTTGGGATGCAGCACAAGCCTGAGAAGAGGTTCCCTTGGACACACTGCACGCCTGCTCAGCCTCAGCTTTCCATCCCAGTGCCACGAACTGGGGATAGAAACGTATAATCATRGAATATCCTGAGTTGGAGGGACCCAGAGGGATCATCCAGTGCAGCTCCYGGCCCTGCCCAGGACACCCCAACAATCCCACCCTGTGCCTGGAAGCACTGTCCAAACAGAGCTCTGGCAGCCTTGGGGCTGTGCCCATTCCCTGGGGAGCCTGTTCAGTGCCCAGCACCCTCTGGGGGAAGAACCTTTTCCTGRTATCCAACTCAGCTACTTCTTCCAGAGGTCCCAACAACATCTCCTGGCTGCTTTGCTGGGACACTGGTTCAGGTACTGGTCCATCTCTGGTCCTGCAAACCCACCCAGCCTCTGTCACCCCAAGATCAGAAATCCCTGACCAGCTAGAGGGCTGGCATTGGGGGTTGCAGCTGTTGCAAATCCTGATGTCAGGCCCTGCTCTCTACACCAGTTTGTTGTGTATCCTGATTGAGGAGCCTGCCAACTACACGAACTTGTCACAAATAAGTGATTTAGTGTCACTCAGAGTCACTGTGAAAGGTATTAGCAAAAGTGGCTTTAATATGAATTTATAAAAGTTTGATTTAACAAAGTTCAGTGACAAGGTTCACCCTATTACTACATGGGTGAAACACAGGAAGGAAAATCRAGTTGGAATCAAGCTACAGTGACTGACACAGCAGCTGAGCACCTGGCTGGCTCCTAATCCAATGGCRTAAGATGTGTGAGACTCTTTGTGAACACAATGTGCTTTGCTCCCTGATATGAACGAGTCTTGAAAAAGCCATGGCTGTCCATGTTCCAGGCTCACATGACAGAAGCTCAGTGAGTCACTCTGTTCTTTTGGGAGTTTCCTAAAGGAGTTCTTGGCCCAGCTCAGGCCTTTTCCTCCTCTGRAGCTTATACCAAACTCTGTGGGTCGGGCTGAGGGGGCTGAGGGCACCCTCACATCTGTCTGGAGCTCTTGGAAGTGTACAAGGGCACTGGTTAAACTGGGATCCCTGTGGGGCAGAGCTTCAGCAGGAAATTCTGCTCTGAGCTCTGAGCTCTTCCCTGTCCAGCTCCGTCCCTGGAGACCCAGCCTGTGCAGAGCATCGTTCCTGTGAGGATGCAGATTCCGGGTATTTGCTCTCATCCCCCTGCTCTCCCTGGGTGCCTGTTGTGCTGCTGAGGTCGAGAGCCGCTCTGTCCGTGCCCGCAGTCCGTGCTGGCTGCGGCTCCTCTCCGGCTGCTCCYGCCCGGCTCCGCGTGCAGCTCACGTCCCTGGCTTAAATCTCCCTTTAAGCACACACCTGTTTTCTATTGCTGGTGCGGCATGATTTTAACTGTGTATGTATTACATGTCTTTAAAATTTATGCAACTCATTTTTTTATGTGCACRGCTCCACGATAAGCTATGAAAGGTGTGCCATAAAAATGTGTAATTGCACTGTATTTTTTTCCCCCTCAACACATGGCAAAAACGTGTTTTTTTTTTTCAAGGGAAATATGCGTTGGGGGAAGGGAGGAAGAAGAGGGGGAAGGAGCAACAATCGATGTGGCRGTGCAGGGCTGTCCTGCTCTGCATTCCCCCGGGGGCTGCAGCAGGAGGGGGAGCAGCCAGAGTGCTGGAGGGCTCTTGGCTCCGCGGAGCATCCCCGAGAGCTGACACCGGAACCTGCCGAGCGCCTTGTTCRTGCCCCTGCTGCTCCCAGGAAACCACTTATCCCCCTGGAACAGGCAGTCGGTGCAGGGGTTAAGTGGGACACAGAGCAGCAGCTCCACACGCCGCTCTTCCCTTGCCTCGAGGGCTCGGGCTCGGGAGTGCTGCKCTGGGCTGGGGGCCCTACACACACACTCCAGCCTGCCGGGGAGAACTGGAGCACCTGCTGAGGGAGTATTTGTTGCTGTGGCCTGCAGGGGCAATGGGGAACTCCCTGTTCACCTCTCCTGACCAGCCCGTGAAGCGTTCAGCTCCATCCAGAGCAATCCGTGATGATGGGAAAGGCCATTCTGGGTGAGGATGCTGCTGCAGAACAACATCAGCAGTTGTTCCCCCAGGCAACAAGTGACAGGGCAAGGGACAATGGCTCGAACTGTGCCAGGGGAGGTTCAGGTTGGGTATTAGAGAAMATTTCTTCACTGGAAGAGTGGCCAGGCACTGGCACAGGCTGCCCAGGGCAGAGGTGGAGTCACTGTCCCTGGAGGTGTTCAGAAAATGAGCAGATGCGGCACTTCACGGTAGGGCTTAGTGGCCATGGTGGGATTTGGTTAAAGGTTGGACCTGATGATCTTGGAGGTCTTTTCCAACCGTAATGATTCCAGGATTTAATGATTCTATGGAATTGGCAGGACCAGCCTGGCTGATCTTCACTCCCATTCTCCCCTGGGAAAGCAGGGCTCCCCGGGGCKCGGGGACGCCCTCTCAGGATGGGCAGCACTCAGCACAGCAGGCAGGYCACATCCTCGTCCCTGCTCTGGGGYCGGGGGACCAACATCTCCATAGCAGAGCTACAAATTCCTCAGGTGAAGAGCAGGTTCCAGAAGAGCTGGGTGAACTGACACCTCTTCCTTCCCCGCTTGCCCCAGCCCGTGGTGGCCCAAGCACAGGATTCCCTGGGGGCTGTCAGATCCATGGATATCTTCGGGCGGGGAGGGGAGGAGGAGATCARTCATTAGCAGCGCGTTTTGCTGACTGCTCCCAGCAGATGGTCCCGGCAATTCGCTCTTCTCTGCCTGCTTTAGCATATTGAATTACAAACCAAACAAAGCAAAACATAACCCCTCTAAACAAACACACAGCAGCCAAACAGCCCCTGCGGCGGGGGTGAAGGGTCTCTGCAAGGGGCACCTGCTGTGCCTGGTCCCGGCGAGGGGCAGTGGCCTCCCCGTGCTGCTCACCCCACACCRCCACGGGCACGTGCTGGGCCGGTCTGGGCTCCCAGCTCGGGGAAAACKCTGCAGCTTCCCAGGCAGTGACACCTTCTGGGAGGGGGACTGTGGCTGCCAGACACTGCTGTCATGGGAGCTCCACAGGGACTGGGGGGTATCCCTGAAGATGCATGAGGAACCTGCTGGCCCTTCAGAGCTGTGCTCTGCGGAGCCAGGGATGATCCCAGCTGGGAGCTCGCCCACCCCACACGGTTCCTGCCCATTGCCCTGTCTGTTTAGACAGGTGAAGGATGAGGGTCGCCAAAGAGACCTGCTGAGCATCCATCCCCATCACTGCCCAGGGCCTCCCCGGAGGGGGCTGCTCTTGGCACCCCTGTCCACCCTCTAGCTGCAGAGCCAGGCTGCATCTCTTCCCCAGWGTCCCCCGGACACTTCCAGGGGTGGGGCAGCCACAGCTTCTCTGAGCAACCTGTGCCASGGTCTCCCCACCCTCACAGGGAACAATTTCTTCCCAATATCCCAACTAAAACTATTCTCTTTCATCTCAAAGCCATTCCCCCTTGCCCTGTCACCAGAGCTATCCTTTCTGCATCTTCCTATCTCCCCTTCCTATGTCCAAGATAACTCACAAATTACCAACCAGCAGCTTTTGTCCTGCCCCACTGTTCCCCTAAGCCATCCTCACATTTCACAGGAACTGTACATGAGCAGAAAAACTCCTCACTCCCCTCCAGGGAGATTTCCTTGATGATGTGCATCCCTTGAGAGAGGTTGTAAAAATTTCTGAAGGGGCAAGGCCAGCCTGGAGACAGAGATGTTTTATTTTCTCCCTTCTCCAGTCCCTAGGAGGGACTTCACTGCTTCTCACTCGTGTTTCACTCTTTGCTGTAAAACCTCCATCAGCAAGATGCAGCTGGAGAGGGATGGTCCCTGTATGGTTTGTACCTGCAATATATGAGCTGTGTCCTTCCTATTTGTGGAATAAACAAAACCCAACAAACAACTTCTGGAAGCAGGAATTTCCCCCAAGTAACTGCAGCAATATGGTGAGCAATAACATGCATTAGTAAAAAAAAAAAACCCAAACCTTGAAGCCATTAGTCAATTTTAGCTGCATGAAATTTTGGTCATAGAGCTCTTCACTCCGGGTAATAGAGCTGTGATTGCCTGCTCCTGTCTCCATGTGCAGCAGATTGCTTCTTCAGGAAGAGAGGTAATGGACATTTTAATATCTCTTGTGCTGCACAGGCAAATAACTTGCAGAGGCTGGAACTGTCCTGACAGCTGCGATCAACAACAGCAGGCATTACAATTCCTCTCCTGATTCACCGTCGGATCCAGCCTGGGCGCTGGGACCTTGTGGTCACACACCAATGGGGAATTCCCCCTCGTTTCCCCTCTGGAAACTGATCCCTCTAATGAAATGCAAGGCAAAAAATCCTCTGGGAGCTGCYACAGCCACTGGTGATGGAAGTCAGGSTGGGCTCCGGGTGGAAAGGAGCTGGAATGCTGAGTGGGAAATGGTTCAGGCACTGGCATCCAGGCCTGGCTCGGGCTCCCAGAGGTGCTGCACCCACAGGTCTGTCTGTGCTGTACCTGGCTGCGGGTGCAGCCCCACCTGGATGCCTGTGCCACATGAAACCCGAGTCCTAACTCATGTCTGTGACATTCTGCTGTCCAAGACACCCGGGCTGCAGCCCTGGAGCCAGAACCACCCCCCTTGTCCGGCTCTGGCCAGCCACCCTCCCGCAGTGATTGGGAGGAAGCAGAGCCCTTGCTCAGCCCTTGGGATGTGCTCAGTGGAGCCAGCCCCGGGTGAAGTGCACAGGCAGCCCCTGGCAGTGGTGTGAGCACTGCTGGCAAACCCCCGTGGGGTCTGTCTGCCTGCRAAACCCCTTTGGGCTTTGTGCACCCGGCTCCCAGGCAAGATCAAGGACAATGATCAGAGGTGTGCAGCAAAGGGCGTGATGGACCCGACAGATTCCCTTGATCACTCACCTGATGACCAAACTGGAGTGACAGAGAGCCGAGGCACACCGTTCCCGGCTGGCCTTTGTTGCTAACTCATGCCTGGGGACTGATCACAAAGCAGCATCCCCTGCCCCAAACACCAGCTCCCCGAGGAGCCAGGACGCCGGGTTCATGCTGAGAGCTCTTTGCATCCTTCCTGTGCAGAAYGAGCGCAGCCTCTGATCAGTGGCACCAAGGCAGGAGAGCACCCTCAGCAGCTCTGCAGGTGACACACCTGGAGCCACCCCCAGGGACCTGGACAGGCTCGAGCAGAGGCCCATGGGAACAAGAGCATGGAGCGACAGGACAAGGGGAATGGCTTCCCACTGATGGAGAGTAGGTTTAGAGAAGGWATCCTGGGAGGGTGGGGAGGSCCTGGCACAGGTTGCCCAGAGAAGCTGTGGCTGCCCCTGGATCCCTGGAAGTGCCCAAGGCCATGTTGGATGGGGCYTGGAGCAGCCTGGGATAGTGGAAGCTATCCCTGCCCATGGCAGGTGGTGGAAAGGGAGGGGCTTTAAGGTTCCTTCTGATGCAAACCATTCTGTGATTTTATGRTTCCTCAWTATTCCTGTTTTGTCTCGTTCCTTATTGAAGAGAGTACAGCAGCACTCTCGTTGTCCTCCCTGCTGGGAGATTGCAGCCCTCGCTGGACACCCATCCTCCAGAAACGCCTCCTTCACTGTAACTGAGACCTTTCCAGTGCAAAATGCCTCCCATCACAGGCAATCTTTGTTGTGTAAGGCTCCCTGTGCCTGTGTGCCCGTGGGGCTGTGCTGGGGCTGTGCTGGGGCTGTGCTGGGGCTGCCTGGGCCCGCCTGGGACCCCCCCTTGACGCACAGGGCTGACGTGGGAGCTCGGGGCTGGGGCAGAGAACACTCTCATCCTGCCATGCCAACGGTGCTCATTTGGGAAATGTCACCTCTGCTATTTAAAGCACTTTTTTGGATCACTGCATTATTCTTAAGCCTGTCACCACACTTTATAAACCACGTAAGAGGAGTTCCTTACACAAACGTCTCTCTGTGCTTTTAACTTTGCAATTTAACTTGGCATTCTGTAGGAATTAGACAGGACACAGCTCCGGGGGGGAGAGAGTGGGGGTGCATGTTCTCTGCAGCCACCCCCTCCTGCCCGGACAAGCTGTCACTTGCGGTCCCTCTCACGGTGTGTCACTGAGGGAACTGGCGATGCCGAGCCAGCCCCTCCTGTCCCTCCTGGCCGTGCTGGGGGGCAGGGACAGAGCAGAGCAGCGTCAGGGTTGTGCTCGTACCCGTMCCTTGCTGATGTGTGTTTGTGATGTCCCCATCCTGCTGGACCTCGTCTCAGCCTGGGTCACCATCCGTTCCTGCCCTGGGCCTGTCCTGTTCCCTGCTGGGGGCGAGCTCCAGGAAGGCTCACGAAGCTGACCAGGATCTGCTCCTGCCCAGATGTCAGAAATGAGGATTAAAATCTGCTCCCACAGAGCACAAACCCCTGCTGGGTGTCATTTGCATGAGGTGAGGATGAGGAACCTCACGCTTACCGTTCCTCTCCATCAGCCCTGAACAAYGAGAAAGCCACAGGCTCTTCACTGCCAAGTCTGGCCCTCTGAGACACTCCAGGTTTTGAGGCAGAGCTTTTCATAGCTGGAAAAAAATCTCTCTGGGAGCTTTTGGGTGATGAGAACTGATTAGCGTAGGATTACTGATTAGCACAGGGTTAGGTGGTGAGTTCCCGTTCAGCAGCACTGGGGAAGACTTTGCACACTGTGCTGGAGCTCAGCTCCCGCGTTCCAGCCTCCTACTGAGAGACTCCGGTGGATTCCTCTTCTTKTGTGCATTGCACAAGGAAAGCAGAGTTATAAAGGAACCCATGAATCATAAAATCACAGGTTTGCAYTGGAAGGGACCTTAAAGCTCACCCAGTCCCACCCCTTGCCATGGGCAGGGACACCTTCCACTAGCCCAGGCTGCTCCAAGCCCTGTCCAACCTGGCCTTGGACACTTCCAAGGATCCAGGGGCAGCCACAGCTTCTCTGGGCAACCTGTGCCAGGGCCTCACCCCCCTCACAGGGAAGAATTTCTGTGTTCACAACCATTACAGCAGGCAGCTGATAAGAATTATTTTGGAATTTCTGTCTCCAAGGATCTGAAATTCAATCCCAGGTGAACAAAATTTGCATCCTGTGCTTGTGCTCCATGCCATTAAGCAATGGAAAAAACAACAAAAGCTGATATGGAAATGTAGAAATGGTGCATTAGTGTAACATTTCAGGACTGTGAAGGAAATAACACATTTCTGGAAAAGCTGGTTAAGTTTTACATACTTTCCACTGAAATCAGTCTGGTTTACAAATAAACATTTTGTGAAAACAGTGCTGTGTTTTTCACTAACAGATGTAAAACATGRCATTCTGTGCTGTCTCTGAACGATGCTCTGCTCTCCAAGGAGAGGCGTCCTGAACTGGTCCCAGTGGAGGTGGAGGTGCCAGGTCAGAGACTCCGTGGGGTGCCTGGGGCTCTGGAGGGTGTGTTGGCTTTGTTGGGGATGTTTACTCATTTGCAAAGCTCTATTGCCTTGTCCCGCCTCAGTCCAACAGGCACATTCCCAGGAGAGTCCTCCACAAACCCTCCTCTAAGTCACCACTCAAATCCTTCAATCTGAAAGRGAGTAAGCTTGGATCAGCTATTGGGAAGGAATTGTTCCCTGGGAGGGAGGGGAGGCCCTGGCACAGGTTGCCCAGAGAAGCTGTGGCTGCCCCTGGATCCCTGGCAGTGTCCAAGGCCAGGCTGGACAGGGCTTGGAGCAGCCTGGGATAGTGTGAGGTGTCCCTGCCCRTGGCAGGGGGTGGCACTGGAGGGGCTGTAGGGTCCCTTCCAACRCAAACCATTCCATGATTCTGTGACTCTATGGATGTGCTGTTTCCTCATAGGATACAGGGTTGGCRATAACACTTGGGGTGCACCCTCTGTCTCAGTCCAAGATCAGCTCCACTTGGGTCATTCCCAACAGGCCTATTCCTATTGTGGTCCTAAAACCCACCAGTGAAARGGCTTCTCTGGCCTTTCCAGAACCTCTGTCTCCATTCCCTGCCATCCAGACAGCTGCATTTTGCTAACATGTAATCTGAAAAGGTTCCTTTAACCCCATGGCTTCTGCTCCCATCTGCTGTGGGGAACAAACTTTGTTTTCCTTTCCTTCCTACAGATTTCTTGATCTCCTCCTTGGCCTGTCTTCTGTCCTGCCTAAACCCTCCAGTCTTGCCTGTAGGGACCAGTTTCCCTAATCTAAGGCAATTCTTCTAACTCCCTTTTGAACACCCTCCAAATGACCCTTTGCTTTCTCAAAACAGAGACAAATTTGTTCCAGCTGCTACCTGAGCAGTGGAGAGCAGGAGGAGAACTGAATTTCTTTCCAAAGGATACCCTGTGAGTGACCCCACAGTGAAATGTGCCTTTTTTTGGCTCTGTTTTGTCCTGTTGACTCATTTTCTCCCCGGGACACCTCCAAGCAACCTTCCTGTCAGCAGCTGAACCTTCCTCACTGCATCCTGCCTTTTTTGAATCTAATTTTCTCTAATTCATGGAGAGATCTGGAATTTGAATCCTGTCCTTCTGCCTACATGTGATATCTCAGAAGTTGGTACTATCTAGTAAATTAAATAAGCTTGCAATTTCTTCCATCATCTGGGTCATTAATGAGAACATGTAATAGTGCTGGAGTCAGGAGAGACCCCCAAGGAACTCTTCCCAGCCCTGGAATTAATGAAACTTTTAATTAGAAACGGTGGGCAGGGCAGAAAGTTTCCAACTTCCTGGTGGTTTGGGAAACCACGGAGTTCATCCTGAGGATGCCTGAATGATGGATTGGTGGTGAGGAGGAAGGACCAGAGGCATTTTCCATGAATGAGGCACAGGTCATTTAAACCTCTGCATTAATTAAGCATTGTCCTACAAGAGGCCTGGGCCACGCCAGCTTTTTGAGTTACTACTTGCAGATTTCGTGTTAAATTGCCATTCTTGAATTTTGGGTATAAGAGGGATCTCTAGAATAGAG